>DWNR01002958.1:0-12322 GCA_018250455.1 Polygonus leo
AAAAAAAAAAAAAAAAAAAAAAAAAAAAAAAACCCATAGTTAGCATTTGTTACGAAATACTCTATAATATGGTAAAGTTTGTGTAGTTTGACCGGGGAGGTACCTTCGTCGGCAAAAGGCGCTGTTGGCAGCTATTGTAACCATAGCTGAAAACCACAAGGGGAATATCTTAGTCCTCAAGGGTAGCAACGCATTTGTGGTCAACCTTAGGTACGATTCAATCGTACTCGGGAATGATTACTACTGCTCATGACGGCAGTTACCACCTACCGTCAGGCGGCCAGCATGCTCGTTTGCTACCTACACGATAAAAACACAAAAAAACACTAGCTACGTTAAGTATAGTCTCAGCACTTTCACTAGATCTTAATATAGTCAGATCGATGAGAGCGTCAAAAGACATGAGACTTCACGAATCGTGGCGCCGAGCTCGTCCTTGACCCGCCACCCTTTGCGACGCTATGGAACCGTGCCATCATAAAATATCATGGATTAGTATTCTAATCGTATATACAGAATCTGTGAGTCGAATATTTGCGGTATATTTTCGCATCAATGGTACATTAGATAGATAGTATTGTACTTAAATATGGTTGAATCGTATGTCGAACATGTGGCGCGAACGAGTCTAATGACGAATTCTATACGTATCGCACTCCCAACGAAAATAATTTGTTATCTGTTTTCATCACTTCTAAAATCTCCTATTTTTGAATGTCACTAACATTAAAAAAAAGTAAAGATAAAAAAAATATATCTTCTTTATTTGCTGAATCATTGCATCACATAATAATTCTTGATTGAAGTAGTGGTGTAACGGGCAACATACCTGACAAACATGCAATAAGTTAGATTTTATTGCATGTTTGTGAGGTATGTTGTTGCATCTACAAACTTGCCTGCTGACTGCCCCCACAAATACCTAAATGATAAACTTATCTATTCCAGGTCTGGTTGTTAAGTTCTTTATTTATGTTTGTAGCGGCCAAGCATGACCATGACAGATGGAAGCCTTGTTCTGAGCTTGGAGTTTAGAAAGTTTTTATTTATAAACCTCAATGTTCTTACAGTTTCCTCAAACCGTTTAATTTTTCAAACATCATACCATATATTTATTAGCCATATTGGAAAATGAATTGATCAAATACATTAGTTTAGGAATAATATCAAAGTTTATTTGTGTGGTTATCATTATTAACGTAATTTTTCTAAAATGTATCATATTGCTATAATTTTGGTATATGTAAACTCTATGTAATGATTTTTCTGTGTTTAATGATATATCTGACGCTATTATGCCAGGGTAAGTTTGTGATATTTCTATAACATATAGAGATCACATACATTCGTTTTAACCAATTTCAATAAAGAAGAAGTTTCTATATTAAGATCTATTTTTCCATTCAGTTCCGTTTCTGCCTTCGAGGTAGCAACCTCTGGTGTATACTGTGTGGCATATACTGTACTTCAACTTCATTGAATTTTTATTCAATATACAAGTTATATAGGTATAACAAATATGAACAAAAATATATAATGCCTAATTAATTTAATTTAGTGTGAAATGCACATTATTATTTAGTTATCATTGAAACTACTTCTTTCCTAAGACAGTCAGTCAATACCAAAAGATTAAATGAACTTAATTTCAATATCATGTTACATTAAATCCTTTAACAACAAAGCAAAATTTAAACACTTCATAATGAGAAAGTGACAAAGTAATGATTGCAAGCAAAATGTATCTTATGATCAAGAAAATGGTAATGAGCCCAAAGGTGACAGTGAAAGGCACAGTATTAAAACTGCAAATGTTCTAACTATATTCCTATCATACTAACATTCACTTTCATATTAAAATAGGTATAGCCATTAATCCATAAATAAGTTTAAAACATTGTAATACATTTTAATCACCATTATCCTATAATCTTGTCCTAACCTTGATAAATCATATTTAATTTAAAATTTTACCCTGTATGAATAACCAAATAAGATTGTATTTGGTTGAGACAGAGTAGAATACAAAGACATTTCAAGGCAAACATCAATGCATTCGGTTTTAAGATTGTAATTTTAAGCGCATACTTCATATTGTGCATTAAAATTCAAATTAAAAATAATGCAAAATACAGTTATGAGTAAAAACAAAAAAATAATAACCGATTGTATGAAACAGTAAGTTATTACGAACTTTTAAATGAGTAAACTTTTCGATATTTACATAAATAAGTTCGTACCACGCAATCACGTAATCTTATCGATCGTTCGCCTATATAAAATTAAAAGATTAATCAACATAACCAAAATCTAAACTAAAAAAAACTGACAACCACAAACTTACCATCTTTGACATTCTTCGAAGACTGTGACGATGACACTCCGGCTATAGTTTTATCACTCGCACAGTACATTGTAACAATGTCCACAACTTTGTGCTGTTAAATGACTTTCATCTAGTAAAATATTGCATATTATTATCTAGTATTTAAAGTGATAACGCGATACATTCGCACATAATGCGAAACACGGCGGCCATTCCACATTCCGATTGTAAATATGGTATCATAGACAATAGATATATTAGGCTATTTTTGGACCGGCGAGAAAAGATAAAGTTAGTCTATTGCCTATGATATAAAAACAAATTAATTGTTAAATAGCAATAATATGTCTTAAATGACCACCGCATTTAAAAAGTACTCGCGATATTATGTAATATTTAGCCTACCTTTAAAATACAATTAGCCGCTTTTAAAATTTATAAGCTGGTAACACCTTGGCTCATGTCACTTGTTTTTGCTTTAAATTTCGAGTATGGCAAATTGTAAATGCCAAAAGTCAGATGGTGTGGCTACGGCTAATGTCACTGATTAGATAAAAGGATACAAATTACTTATTTTTAGTTTATATCTAATTATTTCTTTCTAAATTTATATTATTTTTAGTGAATATGATGCAACATCAATATTGGGTTACAAAAAAGACTGTGTTGAATAAATTGGGAACCAAAGAAGACGAGTGTATTGTGGCATCTGACGCCGAGCTTGATGCAAAATTAGAATTGTTTCGATCAATATCGGATAGTTGCTTGGAGCTACAACGAGTTTTAGATCAGTACCAGCAGCGTCTATGTATTTTAGCGCAGGAAGAGAATGCTTTGGGGAAGTTCTTGCGGGACGCTGGTAAGAGTAACGATGCGGCCGGAAAACACATGGTGACGGCTGGGAAAGCGATAACTTATTCGGGACAACAGCGGCTAGGGGTACGTGGGCCGTTGTTGCGACTATACCACGAAGTAGAAACGTTTAGATGCCGCGCAGTAAAAGACATGCGGGCGACCGTATCGGCTATGGAGAAGGCACGTATTGAATACCGTGCTGCGTTGAGTTGGATGAAGTCGACCTGCGCCCAGCTGGACCCGGACACCGGCCGCGGCCTCGATAATTTTCGAAAAGCGCAGCGGCAAGTGCGCGAGAGCAAGAAAATATTTGACAAATTAACTTTGGATGTATTACAAAAGGTATTTCAAATTTTAATGTTCATATTATTTTGCTTGCAATATTGCTTACTTCCTTACTTTTCAAATAAACTCTTCTGTATGCAATTAATGTTTTGTGACTATTATTGAACTAATTTTTAGGCTTGTGTTGTCATTTGTACTTAAATTAATCTGTTTTTTGTGTTTATTTATATAGATAGACCTGTTGGCTGCAGCAAGGTGCAACATGTTTTCCCATGTTCTGTCCTCTTATCAGCACGCTTTCTTGATTTTTGTCTCTAAAATATCTCAATCATTGAGAGTGACTGTAGACACGATGGATGCAGCACCCCAATACGAGTTTAACATACTAAAAAGTACACTTGGTAAACCTGAAATTGACCAAGAAGAAGAAACACCTCAAGATAAGGATCAGATGCTATTCTTCCAGGTTAGTTTAAATTCTTTACATATTGCCCTATGTTTATATACAAAAAAAAAAATTGTCTGGGCTAATTTCCAAACTACTGGATTGATTTTAATGATTTGATTAGTTGCATATCTGTGAAATTTCAACTTAAAATATAGGCTGTATCTTATTTCAATTAATGATATAAATTTTAAAAATTCCAGTATATCAATAATAATATACTGGATACATATTATTATTGTATAGTATGATAGTACTATACTATACATATACAATAATAATATGGTGTGTGTGATAATATGTTTTTAATTTATAAAAATAAACAAAGAATATGGGATGTTTTTTTTTTTTATTTTGTAATAAGTAAAATAATCTAATTCATGTGACATACAAAAATATATAACGTAAATGTATTAACACCGTTAACTATTAACAGGATGAATATAGAGATGAACAGCCAGAAAAAAGTGAAGTTGATGGAAAATCTGCAACTGATTTAGTGCAGACAAAAGCTAACTCAGATGGAGCTTCCACATCTGACCTGATCACCACAACTGATACATTGGGGGCTGGTAACTCTGGTATGAATTCAGATTTGGCTGGGTTGAATCTAGACTGTGATCTGCCTGCTAATTTTGGATCATTCATGCCCACACATTTATTACAGGTTTGTTTGATTTCCTAATCCTATTAGTATCCAGTATTCAGTATTTTATTGCATAATACAGGTGTTTACAATATATTTTTGTACAATTTTAGATCTCTGTATGTACCATATGGGTGTGCAATTAATTACACAAACTATTAATTAAAATAACTATGAAAATATTAATTAAATTACAGTAACAAAAAGATCTATGTTATTAAATATTAACAGTTACGTTGTTAAATATTACAGCTATCATTATTAAACATTAACATACATTATAAACAATTTAAAATAATTAAAATAAAATGTCAAGAAATTAATTATACATTAAATAATTTGTCATTTAGGTATTCATCAATTGTATAATAACATTTGCTTTTCAGTAATAATTTTAATTTTATTTTAAAGTGTGTAATTTCTAGAAGCTTTATTCCGTCTGGCAGGTGATTATATATATTTGTTGCCATACCATACACACTTTTTTTATACAATTTTGATTTTGAGACATGATTAGTCATTAAATTTAATCTTTTTTTGGTTTTCCGGGGACATTAATATTATAAACATAGGCATAAAATTTTTTCATAGTTTTTTTAAAGCAGAACAACATTTGCGGGACCAGCTAGTAGACTATATTGTTGTAATCTTTTAAACTGACATAGTTTCATTGTTGCAGTATTACATGTAATATATATTTTTTACTGAAAATAGATTGTTGTTATCTATGGTCCTCATAATATATGTATAACAATAATTTACGTAGTTATTCTAAAGTTTACCTAAACAGACATACAATTAATTTAAAATTAATGTTTTACTCTTTATTGTTTGGCTACTAGGTATCAGTACTTATCCTTATTTGTTACGATAGTGTAATAGTGCAACTTCTAAAGATAATAACAGTAAACTGTATTAATTAGGACTTTTCTCATTTTCAGAATTTAAGTCCATCTGGTCTACTTGTGGGTCCATTGTCGCCAGAAGCCATTAACAATGTTAAGAGTCCTACTTCACCACAAAAAGCTGCTGCATTGCCCGTTGTACCTAAGAAGGATGATAAGGCAGCATGGTTTAAATTATTTGCCGAACTTGACCCCCTTGCGAACCCCGATAACTTGCCTGGTTCAAACAGTACAAACCAGAGTCATGCAGCTTAAGATTTTAGGCATTTCTTGGTTATAAATTCTGTCCAAAGTGTCTACATGTTATAAAACATAAATATTATAAGAACATGCTTAGTATAAATCCAAATTTCTGTTGATTAACTTTCTGATTTGTTTGCGCATTTATAAGACATACTGTGTGAAAAGTTTTTCTATCCTATTCCGTTTTCTTTTTGCACATGTGAAGTGTATCAAATACTATTTGGCCACGATCTTGGCTTAAGATAGGCTTGAGTGATTCTTTTATTATAATTGCTTCTATTTCTGAACATTCCGAATATTTTTACTTATTACGTAAGACTACATACGTAAGGAATTTTATTCAACACGTTTTACCTAGTGTGTCTCATAATCAATCCAAATCTTTCAAAAGAAATTTGGAACATTCCAATTGTAACTTATATTTAATATTTAATACTGTATATTATAGTTGGCTACCTACCCATTTCATTTATGAAGATCTAAATGTATGTACAATAATTTATGATCAAGACTAATTTACATGAACCTAATATGTACATAGAGTACAAATTAGTGTACCTAATTTTATGAAAGATTGGATTTGTGAATAAATTTAGACATAATGTGCAAGTCTTTAGCTACAAATACTACCTACAACATTTAAGGGTACAAAATCAATAATTCCTTATATTTAATGTATCTATATCTATTAACAAGCTTGATACTTAAGTTTTGGCTTAACATTATATCCACTTATGTTAATTTTAATATGCTATTGAGCTCTGAAAATACTTTTAAACTGCAACATGCATTTACTTTCAATACTATTCTGGCTTACAGTATGTTAATCTAGATAATAATATAAGTGCTGCCTGTATTAATTGTTTGTCTTCAGATAACCTAATTTAAGTAGGTTCCACTGAATCATAAGAAATTTGACCAAAGATTATTTTAAATATGTTTATTTCACTTTTTTTTAAATGTTTAAATGTAATATAGTTACTTGTTAGTTTTTAGACATAAATATAGACAAGTCATTTTATAAAATACGAAATATACATACAATAATGTGTACAAACTGATTGATGTTGTGTATAATGTATATTGCTAAATTATTACAAACACAGTTAATAGAGTAATTATACAACGGTTTTTCTAATGCTTATTTTATAATTTAAAGTTTCTTTCACAATATGCTTTTATACACATTATTTTTGTCGTCGAATAAAAATATATTACCAATAATTATTCTACAATATGTGTTTCTATCTATGTAACACAATCAATAAATTATGAAACATAAAAATTCTACAAACATGTATTTGCTTTAAACAATTGGACAAGTGTATACACTCTTGAATCATGATTTGGACCAAAAAATATGAGTTGCAATTAAATAATACATTTGTATTTTTTAATATTATCAAATTATGTTTCTTGATGTCAATATTAGATGTTATTTTCCTCCATTATTTACTTAATTGCCCGTTAGGGAGCTAGTCATTTAATTTAATTATAAAAATATATTACCTATTCCAAAGATTATTATTGTGTGACAATATTTATCTGTGTTGTTTATTATTTACTTTACATAGTACAATAATTGTGTATTCCAATTATGAATTATCCATTAAATAATTGTTTAAATATTAAAATGTGGTTGTTATTTATCTATCTATTTATTTACTTTAATCTATTCTATGACTATAATAAATCTGTACCTGATTGCTTTCTGTACATGAAAGATATTTGGGAGAAACTCAGAGCTCTCAGAATCTCAGAAACGGCAGATCATATTTGAATTGGTTTTCAGTGATGTATTGTAGCAAACATTACTTAACATTTAGTGTTTGTTTCATTTTAATCGGATAATAATAAAAAGTTATGACTATCAGTTCATAAATAAAAAATACCACGAGTTTAGTTAAATTGGCTGAAACATTAGCTAACTATATAATAAGCATTACAGCTAACTATGTAAAATTATGATAGTCGAAAGATTACACAAATTTATAAACGGACTTGCAGGAATTATAATCCAAATTAAATTGAGCTCTTACCGCATTATAGGATTCAGGAATCATACAATATAGGATTCAGCTTAAATTGTATGTATAAAAGATTCACAAATAAAAATAAAAGATTACTGTTATAGCACAATCAACAAAAAAAACGTAGAAATGTATAGGCGTTATTCTTAGCCATTTGTTTAACTTAATTTAATCGGATATTGGAGGCTTTCCGAGTTCCCCGGGCGGGAAATACCCGCTATGCTCTATAAATGTTGCTATCACAAACAAAACAATTCAGTGTAAAAAAATACTTTTGGATTTGTAAAATTTAAATAACGTTTATTTCTTTGTATTTTCATGTTATCACAGAATATGTTAAATTCAAAAATCTGTATAAAAGAAGATGTACATTTGTTATCTGTAACGATAGTTAACTATTACTGATACTATATTGAACACTTGCATCCGAAACTTTCTACTAGTGATGTGTTAACTCGATTTACTTACTCGAATTAACTCGAGCTGAATTCTCTCTAACTCAAATTTGAATACCTACTCTTACCGTAGCGTATCAACCGAATGACATGGACCTTTTTTTCATTACAATGAAACAATTATAATAGTTGATATTTTTATTTTTATGCAAACAACAATGATTATTTGTTGTGAGTTCGGCTTTTGTTCTTTCATTTTTATTTTAAAATTTAATTTCCGAATAATACACACTATAACCATAATTACATGTGTCAGCTATAAAACTGCAAAAAAACTTATTTTTCGACAACATTAATATTTTTTATGTATCAGTATTTTAAACCTAAAAATATTACGTGGCCCGATTCTACTGTCCGGAAGTGTATAATATAGAGTTAATAAAATGAGTGTGACATCGATACGCATGCAACACTGGTTATCTTGGTTTTAATATGCATTATTTAAAAAGTATTAACAATTGTCAATGTCAATTTCTTGTTACTTCTTTCAAAAGAAAATGACAAGAATATCCTAAGAAAATTCAATTTTGCACTGCATGAATGAACTCATTCCCTTGCCTATTTAGTATAGAATATCTAGAAATCAATAATTTTTCAGCTTATGCAATATTGTGTATCATAATAACTTCGATTCAAAATGCTTAACTCGTGTAAGTAGTAATCCCAGTTAAATTTTAAATTTAATATAATGTTTTGTGAGAAAATATAATTGTGCGATTTATTTCTTATAGTTTTTCGTGGTCTCCTCGGGACGGAGGAATCGCCAAACAAAGTATTAGAAGTCCGTTCCGACAACTATATTTCAAGGCCGATACGATACAGAGAAGATTCCATATTGCTTTACGGTCCGAAAATTCCTTCTGATGGAAAAAATAATAAAGACAAATACTATGAAATTGTTCTACACAAACCCTTCACAGAGAGTTTGCATCAAATGTACAGGTGCGTATCAATAAATAATTATATTAATTACTACAAAACATGAGTAATGAATGATTTACTCGGTAATTTTTCATAAGTAAAATGTAACAAATTAAAATTGCAGTCTTTATCGGTCAGAAAACCCGGAAGTAACTGAAGAGAGGTTTATAGTTTTTAAGGACAAAATACCTCTTTACATCAAAATTACTAAGGAGGTAAGCAGCTACTGATATACTACTTAAATTTTTCAATTTACAAGTTATCTAACACACTAACCAAACTTGCACCAACGTGCCACCAATTTGCATCATTAGATTACAAAATCAATAATGTAATTTTTTTAACCTTCCACAAAAACCCACTTCTTTTTGAAGTCGGTTAATTATTATACTAAAGTATTTCCATTATTAAAACAGTAATTTCTTAAATACAACTAAAATTGTTTTAAAATAAATATTGTACACAGAATATCTTAGTTTGGTGTCAGGTGTTAATTTGATAAAAGTTCAATGTACAAATATAATCATATTACAGATATAGATAATGAGTCTAATTGGGTCAGTTGTGTCATGTTTACTTTACAATTGCTCATCATAATATTTTATTGACTAATACGAGAATGATTTCTATCTTTTATAAACAATGACTAAGTAAGTAATTGTGTACATAGTATTGGCACTGAATATTTAAGTTTACTAGCACCTACTTCACATATCTATGTATAAGGCAGAACTTACAAACGGCAAAATGTTAGATAGGGCCAACACAGGGGTCTGCAATCATTTGTGTACAAAAGCCACAAAAAATTTCACATAGAAACATCTGACGATGGCGTCATTTGAGGGCTTCAGTGAAGATGCGTGTAATGGGAGACAGGGTGCAGTGAAAAGCAAGTGCTGAGAGATAGAAATGGTGCCTAATCCTACCTAATTGATTTGGAACGATTTTGTTTTTTTTATGAAGTAATAATTCTGAATGGAATGAGAGAGCCAAAACTTCAAATCCAAAGAGCCACATGTGGCTCATTGTGGCTATTAAGTGCTTAAATTATTACTAATGTACAAAAATAGGATTAATTCGTATTAACTGATCTCATCTTCATATCTCAATCATATTTATGTTTGTAAACTGCCGAGTCATGACGATCGGCCATGCCTATCTATGTAACTATTTGTTGCTCATATCTATTACTTGGTTCAACTAGAGATTTGGATTTGACTTTGACTATGTAGTATGGTTATTAAGATATTTTTAACAGGCTGAACTACATAATTTATTGCCAACTAGTCACTCATAATTGATCTGTTGTGGATAAGACTTGCTCATTGAAACTGGGAACTGGTTGCGGAACTACCTATAGGTGGTGTAGTAAGTTTAAATGTTAGATGTAAAACTAGATGGCATTGTATGATATTCTAGTTTTTTCAGAGTAAAGTAGCTTAATATTTTTTTATAAAGGCCATAGTGACAATTATTCATTAATGTTAAGATTATGCAGTATATTTCTATGTGTTACCTGTATTTAAAATAGTCAACCTGTCTTATAATCGATAGTCTATACATATAATAAAACTGTAACTGATCACTGTCTGGACATGGAAGATATTTGACAGGTATCGTTATTAGGGATAATCGTCACTATTTCTATATATTATATTCTTCATCTTCAACCCAAAACAATGATTTTTTGTCTGTTTGATTGTTTGTGCGCGCTAATCTCATGAAAGGCTGATCCGATTTAAATGCGGTCACATTTAGTGTTTGTTTTATTTCAATCTATTTATAAATATAAAAATGTCTATTTTAAAAATTATGTTGTTAAAACACCGCGAGCGAAGTAACGCGCGGTGCTTGTAAATGCATGTATTGAATTGCAGTGCACCGTAGCAAGTCTACAGAAGATTTGCGACACGCTAAGTGAACATAAGTCGTGGACAATAGCGCATTTAGTCGCACACTTTGGTCTCTACGAACTGTTCAATGAACCAGACGTTCAGACGCACATCAATGACGTCGACCCGACAACCGGCGCCACACCGCTTATGGTAAGGTCATTTAATAAAAAAACAATTATCTTTTGTGAATTGGAAATTTAATAATGTTAATATGTATGTAATGAGTGTACAAATACAGTTCAGCACGCAAGTAGTCACCGATAGAAAGATAGACGCAATAAAAAAACATTGTTAACTTGTGTTGACCACTTTACCATATTGTCATTTGACTGAGATAGGGACTGTGGTTGTTTTTGTTTTTAAAATTTCACTTCTATCGGCAGTCCCTATTTTAGTAATATTAAATAAATTCAATTCCCGTTTGGTTGTTACAACGCTAACATCCTCTATTTGAAAATACTTATTTAAAAAATCTCTTAGTCATAAGGAATCTCTCACAATGTATTGCATACTACTGAAAAGTGATAATTTAATTTATAAGCACATCATTTTGAAAATTTAAGGTGCTTGGGTTTGAAAACCTGGACCATATTTACTTAAAAAACCGAAACATAATATCACAACTTATGAATGCCCCATTGTTGTCCACGATTTTCTTAACAATCTCTTAGGTGTGTAGATCAAACTTTACAGAAAAACAAGTGTTAATTAAATTAAATACGCAAAGTTTTAACAGTATTGAAATATCCGAGGTGCCCGAAATTCGAACATGGACCCCAGCGTGGGAGGTCATATTTTTAACCACTAGGTTAAATCTGCTTTACGTTTTTGAGTACATGATTAATCTTAGTGAAAAAAATCGAAATAATTATAGTATAGAATTATTCCCTCAGGTGGCAATCAAAACAGGCAATGTACGGATGGTGCAAAGCCTCGTCTCACTCAAATGCACGTTGGACACGGTGGACACTGATGGCAATACAGTTTACCATTACGCATCCGCCACGAACAAGGAAATCATCAATGTAAGTATTACTTTCAATATTTGAGAAACCTTGCTGTGAAGTGTTTAACTTGGGACGTTAAAGTAAATATTAAAACTTGATGACTTTTTATTTTGCAATGACCTTCGCAATAGGTCACGTGTAATTGGTAATTTCAAGTGAAACGTTGGTAGGTCGCGATATTGCGAGAGGTATTATTATACTTTTTGGTTGAACTTGTATTGTAGTAGACTATAGCCCAATGACATCTATACATATAATAAAACTGTAGACGAGTTCAATTCTGTACATTGAATAAAAACTAGAAAAAAT
>DWNR01002959.1:0-12321 GCA_018250455.1 Polygonus leo
GGACAAAAAATTTTTAGCGAAATCGAAGGGGGTCAGGTAAAAAATTTGTCGATTTGACATGGAATGACCCATATATAACTCAATATCGGCCATAGTGTCGCTTAAAACAAATAGCCCGGAAACCGTCGATATATTAACATCATACTTGACAGTAGCCAAAGGCGGATTACTAACCCCGAAGACTAAAATGGTTGTCTATAGCTACAGCGTACAACGGTCTCCAAACCCGAAACCAAGAATTGCTTCACGGAAAACTATGGAGGTGGCAGAGCTACCTCCACGGTCGAACTACTCCCGCCCAGATACTAGATTAATTGCTTCATATTAATTATACTACCACTGGGTTGGCTAATAATCTTAAAATACTCAAGGAAAATAACTCCTTATACCATCTACAAAATCACTTATTTATACACTGAGAGAACAAATCTTTAATTCTCTCTAAAATCGATCACATGTGTAGCTGAAAGTGGTGGTGAAAAAGTCAAAATAGAACAACCGTATCAACAGTATCTTACACCTTACCACGTCAATCTAATCAAAACCCAACGTATGTTTATGGCAAAGTGTCCATTTTGCCATAAACATACCCATTTTTGCATAATTTTATCCATAAAAGAGCTCGTTAATTGGAGCACTTCGTGACTAAAATTAATCAGTATATTTTATAAGAAAGTATGTACGGTATATACAAAAAAAATCATTCGTTTTGGCTATTACATATTTTAGAGCCTTATAGTGTGACCTATACAGACATTTAAGAAATGCCGAAAATAGGAAATTTATAACGAGCGCTAATCAAAAAACAGATTGTAAACAAAAATAATGATGATCTTTATATTTGAATACAATATTCAATATAATATCTATATTATAATTTTCAACCTCTACTAATAATCTACTCTCCTGTTATCGGTGTTACAAATACATACCTATTATATATTACAAAAAATCGTGTGTCGTGATCGATCTCAGGTAGTATATTTCTGGGATTGTTAACATATTTCCTTGGTTGGCAGTGATTACGTATATACTATGACTTCATAATCGACTTACGTATATTATATGACTTCATAATCGACTCGAAAAATACAATTAACGACGAGATAACTTCCAAAAACAATAAAAAAGAGACGCAATAACTTCAAACGAAACAATGTTAATCCACTAAACACCTGATTATGTAACATAAACAACGCCTTTCTCTCAGCTCAGCCCAACCTTATGGCCTTTTGGTAACTGGTACACTCGGTAAATGCGTGTATCGACGGAAAAGATCGGAAATGACGTGTAAAATCTCTATTAGGAACACCTTCGATTGATCCGGGATGAGCAGCGATCCATCGGACGCGGACCATCGCCGGAATTCGTGACCCGAATACCGAATCGATGTAAAAAGTTGCTTTTCTTCGGTCTAAGTGTGAGACGGTTGACCGGGGAATCCATTTTAGTTTGAAATTTCCACTAAACCTTGCCAAATTCAATTAATTAATCCAAAAATACATCTTTTGGATACATATACTTGCCTATATTTTCCAAGAATCTTCCAAGAATCAAAGGAGACCTACGGAACAAAGATTCAGTGTCGTTGGCTGAAAATAATGTTATTATATTTATATCTCGCTTCGTTCGTCTATACACAAGAACTTCTAATATTTTGGAATTCTTATGTAACTTTTTCTTTTTTTTTTTCTCACTGCTGCTATCAATAGTAATATTGTTCAAACTAATATAAACCAAAAATTGTAATATGGCTTATAATATGGTTAGTATACATTTTAAAATCATATAAAGAAATTTTATTGTAAATTTTTTAAAGATAAAATATCGCAGTTTTCGAATTCCCGCTACAGCTCTTAACTTTATCCATAAAAAAATCTCTTTTACAAGGTTGACAAAAGGTGATCGTTACTGTTGTGTCCTTATTTCCGACGATGTCATTATTTGACGTAAAATGACTTCATTCGATTATTTATACATTGATATAATTTTATTATTAATTTAAGTTAATCTTATGTAACAGAACTTTTGTGATACTGACGTGATACTTGCTTTAGAAGCAGTGCTTACTTAAAAAAAGGCAACAGTAAATGTATGAGGTATCTTTTAGCGACCTCTTTCAGCGTCTGCTCAGTTCTAGTCAAAGATTAAAGTGGAGTTAACGAGATGCAACCTGGATCGCTTGATCGAATGTGAAAAAATCTGCCTGGAATTTTTTTTTAAACCATTTTAAAGTCCTTTAAATATTCACTAAATACCACAAAATATGCAACAAAGACATATAATAATGTAAATATATTGTCTTTCTAATAAAACTTTGATTGCAATTATATAAAAATTCTATATTTTCCAAGGTGTGCAGAGAAATGTTCATTTAAAAGGACTAACATTTAGAACTATACTGTAAACTATTTCGTTCACTTGAATTTCATCTGTATCCTGCAATATTTTGCTATATGAAGCGTGAACGGTTATCCCCTCGAAGAATAAGCCAGCCAATTGGAAGATGCGATAGTGCCAGTAATCCTGATAATATATTGCCTCTCCACTTCAATTTATTACGCTTTTTTCTACCTCCTCTTATAATTGCAATAGAGAATAACTTGCTTTATTTAGGAGAATACAGATAAGCTGAAAGATGTACGTTGGTATTTGTAGTTGTTTTTTAATGAACCACGCAATATCAAACCAAATATCGAATTAAAGTAATAAACTAACATCTGATATGAACGGTGACAGTTTAGTAGTATCGAATCCGCCCTTTCACGATACCTCTAATTTGTTAGATTATTTGCGTAATTAAACTTAAAAAATCTTAATAAACTTAAAAAAACTTGCTTTTTGGTGAATGAAAACATTGTGAGGAAACCTAAGTGATTGTAAAAAAATCTTAGAGATTGTAACTACGTGGGGAAACTCTCAGATGAATTGACAAATAATTTGTTTCCTTTGTCCAATTTTTTACTTTCCAATTTTTGGAACTTAACCCTAAAGCTTAACCCCCGATCGTTTGAAATTTTTATTCAAGTTTTTGATTTTCTCTACCATATACATTTGGCTTGACCCTCCTTGTA
This sequence comes from Polygonus leo, assembly GCA_018250455.1. Lineage (NCBI taxonomy): Eukaryota > Metazoa > Arthropoda > Insecta > Lepidoptera > Hesperiidae > Polygonus > Polygonus leo. The sequence continues at coordinate 3,075 of DWNR01002959.1, forward strand.
TATAATATTCTTGGATATAACATAAACCAATAGCTAAAAAACATTTTAATCAAAAGTACGATGCCACAAAAAAATGAGAGAAAGACCTTACTTAGTCCTGTCCTTAGTCCTGGAAATTTAAATAAAACAATGTTGACTGTAACGTAAATCTATAAATCGAGAAAAATAAATAAACAAATAGCAATAAAGAAAAGCCAATTTATAAACCTATCGGGTTTATAGCTTAATGAATTTTAAATTACATAAATATTTAAATGTTATTGGGAATTAATTAACTGATTAATTAATTCATTTTGTTATTTCAATCTTACTAATTGACAATTCAGTCAATGAATTTAAACCGTTGTAATCTGTTAAAGTACGATGTAGGGACAATAGAAACAAAATTTACATTAAACGTTAAAATAAAAATATAGCATATATTGCGTACCCCAGTCCTACTACTGAGTTCTCTCGTATAACCATCATGTTCCTCCCACGCAGATTAGTGGAAGAAAAACTTGAGATGTTTCAGTCTCTTCCATAACAAATGTAACGGATGATATCCAGTGATAATTACCACCAATAAGTACCACCTTTAACTCCAGAGAGACAGAAACCACTTCTTACGTCGTCTAATAAATTTTTGAATTTAAACCGCGATATGTATGGGTCTTGTTCTACATACTTTTTTATCCTAACCTAATAACCATAGTAGTTGAGATACCTAATAAAAAGTGGATTTCGTCCCTATAGATATCAGTAACACAAGGGGAATGACGGTTGGTGACTCCTGCCAGGAATAGCCTCTTGCATTACTTTGTAAAATCTAAAAACCCTTAACCCTTCTGTAATACCTCAACGGAAAGTTCATTCTCATTTACTGTAATTATTTTACTGTAGTTTATTGTTATCTGTCTAATATTGATTTTATTATTATTGTGAACTGTTAGCTACCTAACATTCCATAAGTCGGCGGTTGGTTTAAATTACCTCACGTATCAATATTTCAAATCCTTAATCGCAGATACCTAAAGCAACATATATCGGATATTGCGTGCGTTCATTACGATAACTTATCAAGTTGTATGGGTAAGTTAATACGTTTCAAACCCCAATTAGGATAGGCATTGTGAGGCACAATGCCCGGCTGTCAGCCATGAAACTGTATCCTGTCTCGGTGCTATGGTTCTCATTACGCTGATATTTCGCTTAGAACTTCAAAAAACATTTTAAAGATTTTCAAATGCGTGTGGAAATAGCAAACGCGCATGGAATCGCCTCATGTGGGTCGTTTATTCGATTTTAGAATTTAAACTGCGACAAATAAGACTATACGAGAATGTGTCTAGTTCAACCAATTTCTTTATCCCAACCTAAGCAGTACCGTGGGCGGTAAATCAATACGTTTCCACCACTGTGAGGTACTTGCCATTACTAATGTCTCTGGGCGGCAGTGACCACTTACCATGATGATACTCGTTTATTACATTTATACGATATAAAATAATTTGTAAGTTCTACGTAGTAATTTTATTGCTATGAATAAAGACTATAAATTCCCTTCAGACTATAATATAGCTACATGGCACTTCAATTTACCGCAGAAATACTTAGTTATTACTAGTACTTTGGTATTACCGGGAACCGAAAGGACATATACCGATGTATATGAAACTTATTTCTAAAATTACAATTTATATCGATTTAATACTGAAAATAATAAACAGACAATACTTAGAAACGAATACAACGTTATAATCGTCTTGTACAACAACGTTACCTTTTGCTACATTCACACTATAAAAATGTTGCCTTATTTCTTATTTCCATTTACATCTACATTTATTATTATTGTTCTTAAGCGTAAATGTTTTATTAAAATCTAAATATAAAATCCCCGGGACCGAATGATAAATATAGGATTTGTTTTACTTAGGTTCATGAATTCAGAACAATAACTCAGAATTGGTCGCCTCGGGACTAGAAATAAACAGGCGAAATGTAATACAACAAGTTTGCGGCGAGTCGGACCACAACTTATTTCAACAATAGTAACACGACTCTAAGTTGATTTCATTAGTTTTGTTTATTGTTTTATTTGCAGTCTTGTTTTCGTAACGGAACAAAGAAGTTTCAAGACATTGTTTATTTGATTTTTATGAAAATATTGCTCTGAACTAAAACGTTCAACTGAAAGTGGGTTTGTGAGTTTTGTTCTAGGAATTTAAGATCGTATAAAGATTGTAGAGCTGTATTTTGAAAGCATTACGTGTGGACCTGAATTTTAAGTAGTAAGAGTTGTATTTTAGATATAAGGCATAGAGAAAATTCCAACACTCTCAGGTTATTTGAGACACATTATTTGAGAATTACTTTTTAGGGTTACGTACTCAAAGGGTAAAAGAGGACCTGATTATTAAGACTTCGCTTTCTGTCCGTCTGTCACAGGGCTGCCTTTAACCCATAAAAGGTACACATTTAAAATTTTCACACATTATAATTTGTTATAATAGGCCACACGGCCACGGGAGAGGCTTTAACAACAAATATTAGAAATAAAAAATAATAATAATAAAGAGGGCCGCCATACCGGTATTATCATCGTATTTTAATTGCATTTTAAACCGTAATAGAAATATTTGAAACTTTCACACAAAATATATAACCATGACTGCTATAACGACAAATACATGAATCACAGCAAATAAAACCTTGTCCCCATGAAATTTATTTATATTATCGGAGTTTCGTACACCTGTTCGTACATCCTTTAGTGTGGTTGTTTGATAATTGACCGATTATTCTCATTTCATTTTGTCTAATAATGAAAGAAACGATACTAATTTGTATTTCTGTTGCAAAATACATTTTTCATAAACAATATATATACTAAAACTTGTAACAGCAACTTATAATCTTTTAAATGAGTATTTTCCCATACATTAGATTAAAATTGACAAAAGCAGCTTACAAAATTCAGACGGTCTTATAATTCTTTCAATCATTATTTTAGCAGCATGCCTCATTTTGTGCTGCCCAATTCTATTATAACGTTTAACACATTTACACTATAACACTGTACCACTACACTATTACGCTGAACAACTATACTATAGTATACAGCATACACTTCGGCGTGCTTCGGCCCTGTTGTGGTTTTTGTGCGCTCAGTCCATTTGCCCGCGGTCAAATTCAGTTTGAAAACGCTCTAATGTTCCCCTTTGTACGAAATTAACAAAATGGGTAAACGTTGATGTTACCAACGGCATTGTTTAGACTTCACGAGTTCTAAAACCCACATCGCTATGTGAATTTAGCAAATAGCTAAATGAAGTCGGCATACATTTGGAATTGGAAACTGAACCATTATTATGTTAATATTTGCGTACACTTGTTAGATAAATAAACATGGTGAGGTATTATACCTCGAATAGGCTTTCTACTAGATAACATTAACGAGTAAATTTTGTTATTGTTCCTTACCCAAAGAGTGCCAACTGAAATCTATTACTTAGTTGTCCGTCTGTCTGTCCGTTCGGTAGATACATGAAAGTTTCATAAAAGTTATCTAAATAGATACACGTATTATAATTTGCGATAATGAATTAGACTTTCATTTGGTATAAGAACATTTTTGGTGGCGAAACCGGATAATCGAGTTGCTACTATACTTACACATAGTAAGTTCTTAGATATCCTAAAATAACTTCAGCTTTACAAAGTAGCGCGTAACAAGAAGCCCTCTCCATGAAGGGTTGCTTTTTGTGATTTTATTCTATTTAATTAGCGACTTCACCCAACAACAAGAAATTCAACCTGTAACAAAGTTCGAGGCTCTAGTTAGCGGTTTCTTATTCTGAAGTACTTGTGGAAAAACAGACTGTAAAAGTAAAAAGCATAAGAATAAAATCCACTAAGTGGGAGTTTGAATTGCATTAAAATGGGTTCCGTAATAAAATAATAGTTGTCATAGCATTTAGAAGCATCATTGTTAATGCGGTTCAGAATACTACTAAAGACATCTATTGACAAAATTCAAATCTAATTTATAGTACGTTAGTGCCTTTTAAAATGACAGTAAACGCCATCTGTTGATAATTAACAAAACTTTTATAATCCTACGTAAATACTACGCTGTTACTTACTTAGTAATCCTTTTATTTTACTTTCACTGTATATTATCGTATATCATCTGCATCTATAGTAATACACATTTGGTAATATTTTTTAGTGTTTACTCATTGCAATTTATGAGATACATCCCTGGGACGGAGGGACGGACGACGTAGTTTTAATAATAGGGTCCCGTGGCACCCTTTTTGATACGGTACCCTAATAAAAACGGTGTAAAGTAGTGAAATTGTAGATGCTACTAAACTTCGCAGCTTGGTCGACTTGGTTTGACTCACGATTCCGAGTCTTCGCCAAGACGACTTATTATTTTCAATTTAAAAATGGGAGAGGTTAATTTGACGTTGTTTAGACTTCACTTCACATTACAAAAAAGATATTTTCTTTGCGTGTTTCGCTTATTCCTCGCCAATTATGAAGTTATTGGCTACTTTTAATGAACATTTTGTCATTACATTGTTTTATCATTACATTGGGCGGTCAAGTATCTGAACTCTCACTTCGTGGATCCGTGTTTGATTCCCTACCTCTGGATATTTGGATATGTCTGGATTTTCAAAATTTCGAGCGAATTAAAAAAATAATCCCTTTTTGTTGAAAACATCGTACGTAAACCTACACATCTAAACGATGTTTAAAAAATCTTAACTCTGTGTAATTCTCAAATGAATCGAGGCTCAGAGAAGACATGCTCAGTGGGACAATAATAGGTTGCGAACGTTGTTTTAATATATTTCACCTACTTTTCCATTAATAACACAGCTCTCTTTAAATCGCTTTCAATTACTGAAATGTTCCACACCATTTTGGCACCGAATGACTTAATGAGCAAACACCATTAATGTAGTTGCGCAGTAAAAGCCTTTTATATTAATGAGAAAATTAAATTTAAGAGCGGCAACACATGGCATCTGCGGAAAACTGCCCCGGGCTAGCAACAATGTCAATACCTCCATTTACCGGCAGCGAACATCAAAGGTTTATTTTACAGTGTTTTTGTAACCAGGTAATTAAATTGGCAATGTGGAAACGATAGGACAACATTTATCTTTAAATGATAGTTCAATCAATTTCTCGAGAATTAAATGCGCATGTCAAGTTCGAATTCAGATTCATACATTCTTTATTGTGGAACATAAGTTTATTTGTTGAGTCATTGCAATATTTAAAATGCTACGTCCTACCTAATATAGGTAGTAATAATTTTAGTAGTACGGTCAAGTAATAATTTTAGTAGTACGGTCATCTAATAATAGATAATAAAAATATATACAATAGATAGTCAAAATTTTCATTGCAACTTTAAACCTTGGAATACAGAACGTAATCGAACATTAATTAACACACATTTTTTTTATTGTGTAATGGTAGCAAACGAGCATGCAGTCCACCTGATGGTAAGTGGCCACTGCCGTCCATGGACATCAGTATTCATCCTCAAGTACGATTGAGTCATACCTAAGTTTGATCACAGATGCGTTGCTACCCCTGAGGACTAAGATGTTCGCCTCGCGTTTAAGTAAAGCCGGCAACTACGCTTATCCATACCGAAACACAATAAATTGCTTCACGGAGGATTATGAGGGTGGCGGTGGTACTACTCGGTCGAACTACATGAGTTCTACCACCTGGCATACTTATAATTGAATTTAAATAAGCAATCGTATAATGAACATAATGAGTCCTTACCAACTGCCAATGATACTAAAACTTTGTCTGTGCATTAGCAGCAAGAGCTGAAAGAAATATCTTCACACATGCATTTCATTATTTTCGAGAAAATATTATTAATTCACCTCTATGTAAACATCAACACAATTTAAATATAATTAAAATAGTTTAAATTAAGTATATTCTATAACATATATGAAATATTGCATCATTAGTATAAGTGATAGGTAAGTATCAATAAATTAACTGTAGAAGTTTCTAAAAGAAAAATCCAGGAGAACAGATCATACTTCTCAGAGTAACGCGCCTGTCCATCAAGCTATATTATCTCCTGGTCATTTGTAAAGATGAATGAAAGATGGTAATGATGATATCATAGGCTAGAATCACACGGCCGATAAAGTTTTATGTATGAAACGCTGGCGGTTTAAAATCCATTTTGAAAATTAGACTATTTAATTTTTTTTTTGTTATAATAATATACATTCAATGAATAAATCAAGTGTCTACCAATACAAGAGATCCAGCCGCTTGACAAACTTAGCGAAGGAATTACTGCGAATTCTTAGAGGTAGGGTCCCGTTGGCTGCCTTTGGGTACATCTTGCCTTTGGGTATATCTCACAAAAAACGCTTCATCACTTCTAAAGGATAGTTATCGATGCTATTATAGGCTCGAACCACACGGCCGATCCGTGTTCGGCTCGCGTATTTTAGTGAATAATACAGGCAGTAAACAGTGCGTTTGGCCTGAATATTGCAGGACCAGTAGGGACCCATTATCTAACGCCTGATTGCTCCATCAGTTACAGCAGCTGAATAAATTACTTCTGTTTGGTTTGATTGGAATGTGCTCTGTGCTTTGTAATCGATACTAACGAACTTGCTTTGTTATTTTAATGAGCGTTAATTTATAACTGAGTATTCATTTAAACGATTCCTAATGCAAACAAAATGTACAATCAAACAAATCATTTTTTAACAATCTCTTTGGCGTGTAAGTTAAATTGCGACTTTTTCCTTAACCAAAAAATGAGTGATAATTAAATTTGATTTTAAGAGCCCGTATTTTTTTGGAAATATAGAAGTGAGAGGGGTCAAATTCTTAACCCCTACTTACATTAACATTCTTCATATAAGCAATAATTGTCCAGTGGTTATTTAATTAAAATACTATTAGCCACCTAAAAATATAGCTACTAATAACAAAGGTCACGTGGCTCGGTCGCGTCCGAGACTTCGGTTTATATTTATTACCGTCGAAAAGGTTCGGAATGGAAGGAAAACTATTTGGGCAAACCCGAAAATACATACATGAGTATAGCCGTGTGACCATTATAATGACCTGTAATATAATGTGATACATTCACGATTCTTATAGTGTTAAAATATGAATAACAAATTTCTAATCCGCTTTCTAGCTATATAAAATCTTAATAAGGTTTTTTTTAAGAAAAAATCTTAATTGCTAAAAATTTGCTTCCAAAGTTCCGTAATCCATTCTTAATCTTAGTTTTCTAATAAACGTGAGGAACAACAGAGTCTTGAACCGAAAGCAATATATTTGGAGCCTTAAGCAAAGCTCGAAAACGAGTGTTTAGAAATACATTAGAGTGCGACGAAGATTCTCAACCTTTCACAGTCAGAACAATATTTTAACATACCAACATTAAAACCAAATTTTGTTCTTAATGTCTAGTTTTATCTTTTATCTTATTTTATTTTTAATTATAAGCGTCAAGCTATAATCAAAAATAAATATTATACAGTTCACAAATCAAAAGAGTCCTCCATAACATAATACTCCGTGAAGTAATCATTGTATTTCGGTTTGGAGAGGCGTAGTTGCCGGCTAAACTTATATACGAGGCGAACATCTTATTCCTCAGGGGTAGCGACGCATCTGTGATCGAATTCAGGTATAATTCAATCGTTCTTAGAGATGATAACTGGGCGGCAGTGACCACTCACCATCGGGTAGACTGCATGCTCGTTTGCTACCTTTATACGATAAAAAAGAAATCCTATGTCCAGGTGTGCGACAATAACAATAATCGTGATGAAAAAGAGTTATTATTCCTTTAAAGAGCAATTAAGGGTAAATGATAGGGCTGTATAGAATTCAGAATAAATGTTGTGAACTAACAGATTAATATTTTAATAAACTTTAATTCTAACATACGCCTTAAAACGTTGAGTCTAGAAGCTAAATTTTGCTTAGGATTATGTTTGGAATTTTATCCTTTAAGCTTCAGAGGATAGATCTTTTATGTAATCACCAAAGTAACTAAGTGATCAAATAAAATACGAATACGTGTATTTTGTAAAAAAATATCAAAGGTTAAGAAACGAAGCTTCAAAGAATAAGTTCGGTCATTAAAGAGAAAAGACAGAGTACACTTAGAAAAACAGTCGACAAACGGTCGGATATATCGACAAGGCGGATAAAATATCTCCTGTTCGCATACTACGTTACTAAATCTCCAGCTAAAGTACTTTAAAACTACGTAGAAAAATATTTTCTCTCTAAAATTAAAATGTAAGTAGTTGTAAAGTAGTAAACTTTAAGCAATTTTTATACACTTGTTTAGCTTGACACGAGGTGGCGACGTAGCTCGGCTCTCAACACGCCCAAAGTTTTCTGCAAAAAGCAAAGAGGCTTTGAATTTTTTGGAATTTGAAACTCCTACAATTTTTGTTTATTTTACTACTTCTTAGATAATAAATCTTACTTAACACATTCAAAACAAATGTTTAGTATTGAAAAGAACAACCAGGATTACCGAGTGGTCTCATGTAATTCGACAATTAGCAATTCTTGTGGTTCGGTTGCCCGCGTTACTTATACACGAAGGGAACAATCAATAAATCAATCGTACTTGGGAATGATAAATGATGATGGGCGGCAGAGACCACTTACCATCAGGTGGACTGCATGTTGAAGGCTGAAATACCATCCACATGGTTTGAGTAAGTGTCAAACTTTCATGGTTCTATTTGGACGCAACATTCAACCTCGTACGTGTTAGATGTGGAATGTCGAATGAATATGCCTTACGATTCCCATATTTTTGGAGTGCTATGAAAAGGAGTTCTTCGAAAAAACACTAGAAGGGCTCGCTCTCAAACCCTATGACGCATTCAATAAGAAATAACATACGAAAACGTCCGAAAAGGTTATGTTGCAAATCGCACTGTGACGTCATGCCATGCGTTTATGTAGATAATGTTTTTCGTGTAGTGTCTGTAGAGACACTGCACGAAAAAAATTGCACGTTCCTGTATCCCAACTTTACCTGTATCCCAAGATTTTGCATCCAATTTTCCCCTACGTATAATGAGGTTTTTTTTTTTTTTACGTCGGAAAAATGCGCACGCATACCCGCCGCCCTAAGGGGCCAGACGACGGGTTATGTGGGACTCCAACCCACTAAAAAACCGACGGTGTTCCACCTCTCCACTGT
>DWNR01002960.1:0-12320 GCA_018250455.1 Polygonus leo
CTCTAGCCCGGACACAAAGGGTGTACTTTTTTCCCAGCGTCACTTCATAAGATAAATTGAAATTGACTGCAGCGCGGTTCAAGAATTATGTTACGATAAAATAAATAAAAGTAAAGCGTCTGTGTGTTAGTAACCTTAATACTCCATAAATCTTTTTTTTTAATTTTAGTTGGATATAGGACCTCCCACGTTTAATGTAGTTGTATTTAGCATTATTTACAATGCCAATAAATGACGGTAACCACTTATCTTGAATACTGGTTTGTTTGCCTCGTATCCTTAAAAATATTGAGCAGTAACAAAGGTTTTTACGCCAAAATATTCAGAATTCTTGGTTTGTGTAAGGCTGCAGGCGACGCCGCGCGGGGATCTCGTACAAAGCGCCGTACACAATATAGAAGTCGTCCCGGGCATTTGATCACATGAATTTTTAATCCACGGACCGCCAAAAAATTGAGTACAGACAGAGTCGCTCCAATTCGGATACCATTACTTTAAGTGCATGCTTCAAGTATCGATCCAACAGCGGTTTGTCGTTTGACTTGCACGCTTTGGGTATTATCAAACAATTTTCGTCAAATGTGAGCGTACTTTGGAGGGCGTACATGTATTTTTCGTAAGTTCATCTAATATTGTATTAGGAATTGCTCAGACTCAGAAGTTAATTTATCTAGAAGTTTCTTAGACAACTCTAATTCTGTTTAGTGTTAGACATCGAAGTCCATATTACTAATACTAGGACCTATTTGCGTTATTTGTTGTCTGAAACGTTCAGGTGAATATTTTATAACAATTTTGAACATATTTCATTGATACGAGTACGTAACAGTTAACCGAATCGTTCTGAATCGTTCCGGACGCTTGTGTACGCAATGGCAATAAAATGTGTCCTCATTTATAAGAAGGCAATATAATAAGCATTTTTCAAACGAGGTGTCCCAGGTGTTGGGCCGCGTCTGAATATCGAAACGAGTGTGATCAGAATCGAGATGCAGTTTTATTGTCACTTCACCGAGTAAAGCTATGAAATTTTATTGCTATTCTTGAATTTTCCCAGAAAACGCGTCGTACATTCTCATTTCAATGCAACTACAATAAACGAATTGGAAAGTACTGAAATATTGCGTTAAAAATCTGAGAAAATAATATTATGGGATGAGACATGATAAAAATAATAAAACTGTATGTAAATTTTATATACTGAAAGGAAAATTTAATTTTGCACTCCGCGGTTAAATTAATTATTCCTGGATATATTGTATTACAAAAATTGGTTCTTGTCTCTTTATTTTCGATATCGAATGAAATAAAAATATTGAAACCTCTTATAGTACGTATAAATTATAAATATTTTTCACGATTTTGGAAATAATATGGCATTTTACTTTATTATAATATTTTACCCTCAAAATATACTGTCTACATTTGAGGCATATTTTTCTGAGTGTTATGTTATTTATACATTTTTATATGAAACAATAAAATATATTTGTCTATTTATCTATTTAAATAACCAGAATTCTTGTACTTGTCTTAAATATATCGAAGCAATAAGTCCGTATCTTAGGATTCACGCACAAATGAACGATGTATTGATTCTTGTCATTGTCGTTGCTTCACATATAAATACGAATACTGAATGCTTCAAAACACATATATAATTAAATACAATTCTCGATGTTTAACCCAGCTGAGGAGATGAGCCCCTGTATCTTAGGATTCACACGCGAATGGGCCCGCGTGCAGATTGTCGCGAAATGTGGCGTCACTAATGTAGTTAATGTCGTATGAAAGGAGCGCTATTGCTTTATCTGAGTCGCGCCGGTCTGTGCGGGACCCCGCTCCGAATTAATATTGTGACACAATACAAAATATGTTTTTTTTTTTATCGTACAAAGGTAACAAACGAGCATGCAGGCTACCTGAGAGCGAGTGGTCTCTGCCGCCTGTAGACATTAATAATCCTTCCTTAATACGATTGAATCGTACCTGAAGTTGAGTACAGATGCATTACTCCCCTAAGGATTAGAATGTTCACCTCGTGTGTAAGTAGGTATAGCCGGCAACCACGAAACTCAAGTCCAAAATATAATAAATTGCTTCACGGACGATTAAAATGAGGGTATTTGTGTACCTATCTATTCGATTACTGATTTTCCTATACATTCTTGATGTCAATGAGGCGGTGAGCGTAATATAAAATATGTAGAACTTTTTTGACCTTTTTGGCACTTAGGCGAAATTGAGGATTTAAAAATCATCGGCGGCAAGTACAATCAAGACGTATTCCTTATAAAAAAACGATGATAAAGTGAAAGTAAACAATATCAGATATTGGATTTTATTACGAGCAGAAACCAGGTAACTCGATTTCCGTGATTTTATTGTAATTGACTGCATGATCGTTTGTTACCTTTTTACGATAAAAATAACACCGTTTCCTCTCATCACGAGAAGAAATCCGCGCCCAGCATTGGAACATAAAATCCTAGATAGTCAATACATATATGTAATACCTATAAACGGTCAGGCCGTACGTAATATTTTGTCAGCGGCACTCGGCAATACATCAATCAGTTGTAGCGACGTGACGCGAGCTTCGCAATCAAATGAAATTTAACTGAAAAGCGCCCATTAAGCCTTCACAAGCTGTTTCAATAAAGAACTTCAATAATTCCGTTTTGCTCGCTCCATAATTATTATTTTAATATCCTGAAAGGTAAATTAAGTAAGAGATATAAGATACAGAATAATTAAAAGCGATAATTCATTTTTGCATAGGTATAATTTAATTTGTTTTTAATGAACATTTAACTTTTTTTCAATTTAAATATTAAATGGCAATTAATCCATCCATAGCTAAATAATTAACCTTTAAATTAAATTTCTTAATGCCTTAATTAATAAAAATTGTAACTAATGTTAAGTCACTCTAATGTTAATTAAGATCTATGGATATCAGATGCGTTGCATGTGTGACCGATTAAAATCTCTGCCCCATAGAAACTTGCACATCACATTAGTTAACCATACACCATAATCATAATTTCTATCTTTTTTGAGGCTAATATGATAATTCTTAATATGAGATGGTAAAACGAGGTCCGTTTTGCTATTTGTATAGTTACGAAGATGTGTTTTTTTCTGACAATGAAAATTATATACCCTTGAGCTGGATTTTAAATTACTGGGGTGCCTAGTAAGTCCTTCACCTGATCGTGGAGTGCGCGGACGCGTCGTCGTAATGATGCAAAAGGCATTGCAAAAACTTTCTGCAACCATTTGGTAGTGCACCAAACTGTATAAGAGTTCCTTTTACTAACTAAATACCGAAAAAAATGGCGATCAAAATGTTTTCCAGTGCTTCTTGATCTCTTCAATTTTGTATTAATTTATTTGTTTTGATATAGCCGTAGGGTTATTCATAGCATGGCATCATTCCCGATCCATTCTGAACTTTGTGCTGAATTTCCTCATATTTCATTTTCATCGGTACCAACAGTCAAAAGAAAAGGCCACTCGATTCTGAATTCTTCAAATGTAAGCGGCCGCAAATAAACACATTATACCTGCGGTACACACATGCACAGATTTATAAAAGCTTTGAAGCTAAAAGCACCTTGTCCATAAAAGCTTCAAAGTCATTAATCAGGTTGGAATTAAAGCCCTAAAACATTGCACGAGGAGACAAAACAATATTTCTATGACACACGATAGTTTCATAAAGATAATTTAAACTTGGTACTTTGTTAAACAATAAAATTGGTGAGAAAACGGTCTTATAAAAGTAAATATAAATCGCATTTGGACAATGTAGTTGTTCATACAGTCCTATCAGAAAAAATTGTTGCTTGCGCTGATTATTACTGAAATATATTGTATTTTGAAGCATATGTTACATGCTTAATCTTAAATTGAACTGAAATTCCTTAAGTGAAATAAAAATAGCCATGTTTAAGCAAATGTAACTAAAGACATCTTTTAAAATGATGCCATAATACCTACCTATGATATTATATTACTATTATAGCATGTAAATATAACTAAATTTAAAAAGTATTTGAGTAATTTCAAATGATATATTGGCTTATACATGTTAAAAATATAACTCCGGTCGCTGTACCCACAAACACTTACACTTATCCAAAATTGAATCACGCAAGACAAAGATAGAGAGAAAAATTAGGTCTACCTCACTAGGAACTTGTGACAAATTAGTTTATTTATACGAAAAATGGAAGCGATTTCAAAACAAACTACGGGAAATTATTGCACATAACCCATTGCACCTTGAGGACCGCGGAGCCATACTGCTATGTGAGCAAAACGAAATTTTGAAATTCCTCACGGTCCACAATTGAGGATACGTCACAAACATAAAAAAAATCATTCTCGCCAACGTAACTTCCTTTCTCTTCGTTTTTGAAGTCGGTTAAATACGTAAATATGCAAAAGATCCCTGAGAAGGTACATATCTGCATTATGGATGCGATATATATTTTACACATCCTATCACTGAAATTTAGACCGCCGCGAGCGAGGACCACGGACGTCCTTCTAATCATGGACCACGGTAACTACCTTAATTGTTTCAGTTGATATCAAACTTTTGGGAGTGATCTAATATTTTAGTTTCGAATCGTCATCTGTACCCTGATTATTTCTCTTTTGATATTATAACCACAATGGCCTGTACCATGGCTTGCGATTAATTTATTTTGTGCTATGATTCTTCTTTTGATGTCAAAATAGAATGACAGAAAGTGAGAAGATATTCCACAGAGACAATGAATATATTCGTAACACAAAATCAATATGTGCAGAATGTATGTATATAGTTTTGATTCCTTAAACTTTGTGATACGTCATACAGGTCACAGATACAAATTAGATTATAATAGTTATATTGTTTCAATTTCCAAAAATAAGCTTACCATAATTCAAAGTACCATAAGACATAACTTATGAATTTAAATAGCATGAAACATTAATAATTCGTACTAACATTCAGCTTAACATTCGGATGAAAAATGCACAGAGATTCGGGTACTATTACAAACAAATTTATGACATTAAAGCTAAATACAAAGTACATTCGCACAATAGGAATATTTCACGGCTATTAACTACGTTGAATTGGTGGCTGTAATCGACGAAGTCGCAATTCATCGTGCGCGCCGCTGGCTTTAAATGTGTATTGCACGCATATTATCACCAGATGTCAGCTCCTGTCGGTTGCACGGAGCGCGCAGCGAGGTGCTGTAACTCATAATATGCGCGATTATGAGCAGTCACATCTACTTGTTTGTCCATTTTACAAGCTTGTCACACTTTTTATGTGCGTGAGACCTATCATTAATGGTGCTTCCTATTAAGAGACTTTTTGTTTGTTTCGAAAATGTGAATTTACGGATACTATATTTATCGGAATTAAGCTCTATATGAAAGATGATCCAATTGTAATTACCAGTTGGTATTGGACTCCCTAACCGAAATAAACTACAATATAGATTCGATCCCATTGTCAATATCAAGCACCTTCTTAGTATATAGTACCTAGCAAGTTGGGTTTGCGTAGTTTCAACTGGAAGTTTCTATTATTAAGTGCGTAGGCAATAATCCTAGCAAGTTATATCGAACAAAACTTCCCATGCATGAAGTTAATGATGACAATATTCGCTCTGTCGTGGCTTCTCCATATAGATAGGGTTCGCTTTTGTGTGACATCTGAATCTAAATCCGTATAAATATCTAAATATCTTTGTTAATAAATTTCTATTCAACGCATAATAAATGAAACGTATTTTATTATCATGATCAATTGTGTATACTAAGTTTAATAGAAATGTAGGAGATTTTAACTAAAATTCGTAATGAAAATTTATCTAATATGGCGTATACTTTGAAATAGAATGTAGCATCACTGCCGTTCAAATCATAAGGTTATGAAAATGGTTATTTATTAAAAATGGTAGAGACTGTATACGGGTAACTTGAGCCTGTGTCTACCATCGTCACATATGTTTTCGTTATATGTTAATATTACTCAACTTAACCCATTTAATATATTCCCAGTAGTCTCTACTCTCTGTCTCTTTATTAATAAGTTAATCAATAATTTGCATATGCTTTGTACATGAATGTGAAATTCTTGTTAATTTAATTATTAACAATTGACTACTACGAAGTTCATCATAAATTATGTAGATCCAAATGATAGATTATATAACATTGCTGCCAATGATTCCAACATTTATGATTGAACAGTTCTATTTAAATTTTATCACAGATATTATGGACGGCAGTGACAGCTTTCAATACGGCGGTATCGACTAGGGATGCATGTTCGTTAGCTGCTTAAATGACAAATAAATAGAACTTCAAATTCATTTTACAGTATTATTAATTACTTTTTCACACAAGAACATAGCAGGTTGGTCGCATGGTGCTATTTCTAGAAAACCACTTATAGATATTGCGCCACAGTGTCTGGAATCATCTTCAACGTCGACTTCTTCCAAAGGACTCCATGAAGAAAATCCTGCTTTGTCAAGTGTGTCTCCTGTAAATGTAAATTTGTAAACAAATCAATAAAATCAGTGATAGTTTAATGGTTACAAATCCAATCTTTCACGCTGATGATCCTGGTACGAGATTGTTAAATTAACGTACAGATTATAGTTTAATTATAAATTGCTTTCACGTAAAATCGTGGAAAATCAACACGCTTATGGTATTGTCAAAAGTCTTAAAGTCTGTCTTAAAGTCTTAAGGCATTTAAAGTCTGCTAATTCAAAATTGGCTATCGCGCTGGACAATGCCATATAATTATGCTTCTCATTGTATTTGGTAGGTGGTAGAACTCATTTAGTTCTACCGAGGAGGTACCACTCCCCGGTAGAACTAAATGAGCCACCGTCACCACCCTCTTATCCTACGTGAAGCAATTAATTGTGTTTCGGTTTGGAGAGGCGTGGTTGCCGGATATAGGTTTACGCGAGGCGAAAATCGTAGTCTTCAAGGGTAGCTACGTATCTGTGATCAACCTTCTGATTAAGTCATACTTGACTTAATCGTACTCGGGGATGATCACTAATATTGATGGGCGGCAATGACCACTTACCATCAGTTGGACTGCGTGCTCGTTTGCTACCTTAACACGATAAAAAAGAAAACCTGTCCGCAGCAATGGGACAATCATGGATTGTGATGATGATGATGATGGAATAAATCAACCAAGATTTTTTGTACACACACACACACTCACACATCTTCACGTCAAATCCCTTACGGGTTAGGCAGAGAGTATTGATATATGTATGAGTATTAAGATTTTTTGTAAATTATATAAAAACTCGTTCAAGAACGGAAAAACACATCTTAGAAATGTATAAACATGCTTGGTTGTATTCATACAATTCTTACACAAAAGTAGATGTATAGCTTCCATTCCATTAATTTTGTATTAGACTGACTTTAGTATAATATTGTATTTTTTACTGAGAAACTACACAAGTGGATATGTTAGAAGCGATATTAGTTACTTGTAACAAAAATACGTATAAAGTTCTGCCAATAACTAGGTAGGTTTCCTTTGGGACTTAAGATGGAATACCTTTCATGTGTGTAATCGAATCGCCTATTTCTCGAATTGTAAGGAAAACTTAGGCAATTGTTGCGCGAGATTTTTTCGTCCAAGTTTTTTTCTGTGTGTTAATTAAATTGTCTATACTATGTTGAATTTAAGAAAGTTTTTCCAAAATGTGTAACAATTGATGAATTTTTATGAAACAGTAATTAATCATAAACTTATGTTAACAGATTTTTCTAAGTAGGTCATATAAATATAATAGTATATGCTCAGGTGAAATAAAGACGTAATTGCGTTTTCTGAAATAACAATATTCTTTTATTAACATCACACTTATACACAAGTTCTACTACAATTAACATATTTTAAACAGAATAGCTTACCTGTAATAACAAAAACAACATTTAAAGCCTTTACTTCTAGTTTAAATAATATTTATACTTCTTTTTACATTAAGCAACTTTTCATTCTAAAATTTATCGTCGGTGTCACTCACGTCACACTTACAGCTAATAGTTCTATAGATTTTAAAATTATAATAAATAAAGAAATGGAATGGTGGCCAGTAGCACAGATAGTAAAATCCTTTACATATATATTTTTTTATTTATTGCGTAAAGGTAGCAAACGAGCATGCACCACCTGACTTTATTTGTAATCAACTCAACTCAATATGTAAGTTTGATAAATTTCACATTTTACCTGAGGTTACCCACAGATACATAGCTAACTCTGAGAATTAGAGAATTGATCATAGACGCGTTGGTACCCCTGTGGACTAAGATGCTCGCCTCGTGTATAAGTATAGTCGGCAACCACGCCTCTCCAAACGGTAACGCGTTCACGGAGGGTCACGGAGGGTCATGAGGGTGGCGGTGGTGCCTCCCCGGTCGAACATGAATTCTACCACCTGTGCAGATTCATTTAAGCATGATAATAATGCAGGATGTACGCTCGTTATCGTTGTCACTAAATAAACTATATTTGTGTATTCATCTGTGTTATTGTCAATTGTGTATTTCTATTAGCCACTTCGAAAACAACATAATGGAGAAGAGCGTCCACACGCCCGCCCTGATCCTGTTCTACACGGACTGGTGTTTCGACTGCGTGCGCTCGGCGTCGGCGTGGCGACGCTTGGTGGAGGCGCTGCAACCGCTCGGCGTGACGGTGGCCACCGTGCACGCGGGACACGAGGCGAGCCTGGCGCGCCGGGTGGGGATACACGGCGTGCCGTGCCTGTCTTTCGTGCTGGATCGACACAACTACCTGTATAAGGAGGGCTTGTCGTCCTTGCCTAAGATATTGGGTGAGTTATTTGAAACTAGTAAGAATTATTTTCATAAAGACAAATTAGTAAATAAAGTACTTCAGACCTATCACTATTTTAAGAGAAAACATGGACAAAAACAACTATGAATTGTCAAAATGAGCTTAATATTAATTCAGTTCATATTAATATTGTTGAAGGAATACTTTGTCAGGATAACTAAAGTAAACTTCATGCACCATATCAGGCTGCACTTAGCACAGATATCAAAATTATAAAAGCATTTTTTGGTTTTCGCTTTTTAGTCCATTGAATTATAAAAGTCAAGACAGAATGTTTTAAAAAATGTTATTGACATTCAGTGCGAGTTGTAATAACAAAATGCGAATGACTTGATTCTCATAATGATGTCGATTTTATCCACAGAATTCATCCGCTGGAAGTTCCCGTACAGGCTGGTGGCGAAGCTGACGGACGACAACGTGGACTCGTTCGTGAACGACTTCGAGGACAACCGCGTGAAGGCGTTGATCTTCGAGGAGCGCCCCAACATTCGGCTGCGGTACCTCGTCGCCGCGTACCACTATAGAGACCGTGTGGCGTTTGCGTGAGTTACTTTGAACTTGTTATTAGTTGCGTCGATCGACAGCGGAAGCCTAGTTCCGCTGTCTCTCCGTCCTATCACGAATTGAGAATAGTAGTAGGTTTTTTCAAGATTTTTCATACCCAAAGAGTGCCAACAGAACTTAATTCTAAGGCTCTGCTGAAGGTTTGTCCATCAGTCTGTTTATAACAAAGACATCTCTTGAATCTTGTACCAAAATGCACTTGTAAATTTAGGCCCTGCACTCGACTGATTATTGTAGAAAACAAGCTCGCAGTTCCATATTACAGCAATTTTTCGAAGCACTATTGAACCGTACCTGAGGTTTGACAACAGGTGTACTTGAGAACTAAGATGTTCGACTTGTGTAATCGGTTAATGATCTCAAAATTTTTTAATGCAAATTAACCAGACATGAGAAGGCTATTGGGTCAGGTAGTAAAACATAAAAAAATATTACAGATTCGTGGACCTAACCGCTGCGAACACACAGAACGTGAGCGCCCGGTACAAGGTGCAGCGCAACATGGACACGATGGTGCTGCTGAAGGAGGACAGCGTGGAGCCCGCCGCCACCGTCAGCACCACCGAGATACCCACGCAGACGCTGCGCCAGCTCATCGAGGCGAACCAGATGCTGACGCTGCCGAGATTGTCTTCGCAGGTGGGGATAATTATTGTCTTTAAGCTCTTGGAGTTCGTTCAGGGGCAGTATCTGTATTGTGCCCCATGAGTATTTTATATGCCACTGACATAAAATGGAATTCTTTGTGTGGGAGTCCTAACCACAATTAGCCGATTATTCGTGTATATTAATTATAAAGGTGGCCAGGGGCGGATTCGAGGGAGGGCAGGCCCCGCCTGGCTGGCGCTCCAGGGCCTCTACAAGAAAGGGCCTTCACAATATAGTATTGAAAATGTTTTACTCTGGTACTTAGATTTCAGTGAAATCGTCACTGAGCCTCCAGACTTTCAAATCCGACCTTAAAGGTGGCAAACAAGCTTGTCATGTAATACTAAGCGATCACTGCTGTCCGTAGACATTCGAAATCGACCCCAAGCAAGCTTGAATTTTATCAGAGCGTAAGCGCTAAAGCGAGCAAGCAGGTTCGAAGTACTACTTACAAATGGTTGCCTGCCATTATTTCATAATGTTTTCATAATGTTGGCAGGCAATCAATCCATTCCGATCAGCAATTACACCTTCTTAACCGTAACACAGATTGATTTAAAAGAGTTGCTATGCGACGGCACGTAGGCGTGGCGCTTATATCATTCCGAGCGAACTGCTTGCAGCTTCTTTACCTTTATACATATGTTCTCAATAATATTATCTTCATTGCAGAGCGTGCTCGACACGGTGTGCCCGATCGAGTGGCGCGCGGCCCGGCGGCGGCTCTGCTGCGTGCTGATCGCGCGCGACCTGCGCTCGCACAGCGCGCACAGCCTGCGCGAGCTGCGCGGGCTGGCGAGGCGCGCGCCGGAGCGCCTCCGCTACGCGTACGTGTACGCGCACGCGCAGCCCGACTTTGTCAGCGCGCTCGCTAACGGCTCGGGTGAGTCGGTCACGCACAGTGTGCCAACTGTACATATGTATTCGCACAGTGCGCTCAGGACTACGCACCCAGTTCGGACTTTATGGGCTGGTCCCAAATAATATCCCACTGTTTTATATATTTTATATCAATATTCGTGTAAGAAATCTTCATCATCATAATTTTATCCCTGCATTGTAACGTACGTGACAGTTTGATACTTTGTGCTTATCTGAATTAAATAATAGATAGATTATAGAGTCCATAAAACACTCCCAATATTCATATATTCATACTAAGTCTCAATGAAGTTTTTCCCATTATCAGGTATAGACATTTCGGAGTTGGAGCACCGCATCGTGGTAATATGGCGTCGGGAGGCGTCTCGCATCCAGTACGAGTGGCTCAACGAGAGCTGGCCCACGTGGCCCCAGGGGCTGGCTGACGGCGCTGCGCGGCCCGAAGAGGCTGTACGGTAAGTTTTGTTTTATCGTATTAGTCCATAGTCCACCGCGCTGACCACGAATTAGAAGTAGACTTTAATTAAAGTTTGTAATATTATTAATTCTTACGATTCCTTTTCTTCTACAGGTATCACGAAAGACTAAACGAGACTAAGAGAGCTCTGGAACAGCTGGTGAAGAGGCTGTTGAAACCAACTGAAGTAGTGCCATACGAAGCTCATGTTCAGGTAATTAAGTGTGAGCGTGCATGCTTCAAGAGTACATCATATGCAGTTTTCACTTTTCAGTTTATTCTTAAAGATCTCCCATGTAGTACATGCTATCTAGTTTTTCATCTAACATTTAAACTTATAATGCCATCTGTAGACAGGTAGTCATTCGAAACCTTGGTGAATGAGTCCTCCTCACACTTGACCAATTATAAATAAGACATCACAAATCTTATGACTTCTTCTCATTTGTGTCACTTTGTTGCACCCCTCTTTCTCCCTTAAAAAGAGAGATAACCGACCGGTCGATGAGTAAGATAATAGACGGCTCCTGATCATGATGCAACAATGACGTAATTTCCCTTTGTCCTCAGGAGCTGCTAGACGAGGCGGCAGTGGGCGCATGGCGTGCGCTGGTGGCGGCGGCGGGCGAGTGGGCGGAGCGCGGCGCCGCCTTCCTGCGCACGCGGCGCGCGCTGTCCGCCGCCTCCGTGCTGGCCACCGTCGCGGCGGTGCTCGCGCTCGGCTACTTCATGGCGTACCTCGTGTGAGTGGCTAGTGTAGTGACGTGGCGGCGGGCGAGTGGGCGGAGCGCGGCGCCGCCTTCCTGCGCACGCGGCGCGCGCTGTCCGCCGCCTCCGTGCTGG
>DWNR01002961.1:0-12320 GCA_018250455.1 Polygonus leo
ATTGCGCTTAATTAACTTCAAATTATTTACAAAATTAATTTTAACTGTTACTACTTGCTTTGCCAATTTACGTAATAAGGAAGAAGCAACGCAAAAAATTCTAACACCGCGTCTTTTCAGGTCCTTTCAATTTTAAAATTGCAAACTAATTTAATTCTATAGATCAAGATCAAGCTAAAGCTTTCTAAAAAATCACACGTTCCTATTTAGTTAATTGTAACTGTTTTTTTTATGTTTTCAAAGTGTAATTGAGTTGTTATAACCCAATGATTAAAAAACAAATAAGTAACATTAACGTTATAAATTGTGCCTCATATTCATACATATATTGTAAGAACGTTAGTGACAAGTACAGTATTTGTCATATTTATAATCTTTATAAAAATATTAATTTATGCCATGCCAAACTAAAATATATGCTGCTATATAACATGCAACGCGACAAATTTCCGCTCGACGCTATGCCATGCTGATGAGTTTCTTGCGCCGCTTCTTCTCCATAATAATGATAACAACTTGCGAAACGGTAGTAATGTTAGATCGGTTAAATACTGCTCCACACAACGTATTAAATAATTTTATTCCAACGGCACCAAGGTCTCAAATTGTGTAGTAATTTGTAATTTTATATAATTTAATTTGTGCTATAAATAAATCATCGAAAAAGTAAATTTCCACCTATAGAGTAAAAATAAACACAAAGAGATAAAATCTGTTAAAAAACAGAATAAATTATAGTAAATTTCAAACAATATTAGGCGGTTATCAAGATTCACACAACAATGACATCATCTTACACAACAGTCAATTCGAACCTCATTCCTGGTTTGTCTAAAACATTTCTAAAAAATAGTTCCGGGAATATTCTCACAAAACTGCTACGATAATTAATATTTATGAATAATATCTAATGTTACAAAAAATTACTACCAATGAGACCGAGACTTATCAATTTCTAGCTAATAATTTCTTCGTAAGTGGCATCGCCATGTTAAACACAAATCGAACAATTGATAGCTAGGAGTAGATTTGGATCTAACAGTTTATCTTATTTGTATTTTACACACAAATAGCTAGAGGTAGTAATTTAGGCGCTAGTGCTAAAACAAAGTTTTTGACAGTTCCCTATGGGGCCATCAGTACGTTACCGGCGGTGCTGGCGAAGGCGAGCAGCGGCTCCAACCCTCAGGAGGGGTGCCCAACCGTCAAATGATCAAGACCGACGCCGTGCTCCCAGCTTACTGCAACCCACCTAACCCTTGCCCAGTTGGTTACTCTGGTAAGTTATTAAATAAATTCTAAAAGCCCAGGAAACTTTGCTGAGTACTTAAGCTGAACGCTTCAAAAGAAAGAAGCTTGAGCTTAAGTTTTTATATCAAATTATCTGATGATCTTGGAATGGCAGAGAACCTTATCCTTACATATCAATAGCTTAATCGAGTGTGTGATTAGGCTAATGACAGAAATCCTGGAAGTAATTTTCAAGAAACTCCGCATACGCAATCCTTAAAAACAAGACAGTAGTAATACTTTCCATGGTAGAAGAAGATTTTGAAGTAGATTTACTAGGTTACATTTTTAGAGTTCCGAACCCAAAAGGTAAAAACGGGACCCTATTACTACGACTCCGCTCTCCGTCTGTCCATCTGTCTGTGAATAGGCTATATCTCGTGAACCGTGATAGCTAAGCAGATGAAATTTTTTGATGCTATAACAACAAATAGGTACTAGAGTGGTCGATTTATTTTTCTTCTGATTTTACTTCAACTTTTTATGTCATATTCATGTCTCGCTTTTGTCCATACAGAAGAACAAGGCTGCATCACCGAGTTCGAGAACACTGCTGCCTTCAGTCGAGAGTACCAGCTGTCCCAGCGTTGCATGTGTGATGGTGAGCACATGTTTAGCTGCCCTCCAGAATCCCCCACCGATATGGACATCAGATACCCTGACCATCATAAGAACCTGGTCGCTAAGAAGTACCAACCGGACGTAAGTACATAAGTCTATTATAGAAGATATGAAGCGAAGAAGGAAAATTTAATTTTGGAATGCCTTGGTTTGATAATTTATTTCTATCGTAACATCGTGTTTAACTTAATAATAAATTGGATGGGGTACATTATAAATTTAGTTACTACTGATTTTCAACCACATGATCCAGTGTCAGAATAAATTTATAAAGTAATTTAAAATAAAAATATTTTTTTACTTCCTATTACATAAATTACATATCAGCCCTCTGCTGTTTCTTATTTCTCGACTTCGATTTAAAAGAACTTTAAGTAAAGTAATTATTTCTTTTAGGCAGAAAACCCATTTCTAATGGGCGAGCGTCTGCCCACAGCAGCGAAGAAGGGATACGATGTTCGAGCTATCTAATCACACTATACTTAACTTAAAATAGAAATAAGAAATCTTAAATATTCTGAATGTGTATTAATTTTTGAGTATACTTCCGTATCTTATACATTTTACTATAGTATTTCTTGTTAATATTTGTGATGCAAAGATTGCTAGCAACAATAGAACAAGTTTTGGCAATGAATCGGATTAGAAAAAGGGAGATTTGCGTGTTTCTGTCATCAACCGATTTAGCAACATACTATCTCTAGCTCATAGAACTCTAGTTCTCAAAGAATCGATGAGGATGGTAAACATCGGATTGATAGACTTGACGAATAATATAAGAATGTTAAATGAAGGGCAACATCGGAATGATTAAAAAATTTGAAAAACCCCAATTTACAGTTTCTAGGCATCAACGAAAAACCACCACAACATGTGTTAGTGAGAATTTTTGCATCACGAATACTACCCGTCCACTTGCCAAATGTCCTACGTATGAAAATTAAATTTTAGGAACTTAAAGCAAACTATTTTATAGAATTTATATTAGAATAAACACAAAAGTATTTCCAAAAAACCTGGTCGCAAAGAGTGTCAAGGTAAATAATACTCAAGCTGGAACCCTCGAAAACGAGGAACGAACTTTATCGAATGAAAAAAATGCTGAATATTTTATCGTATTTGAAAAAAACTAAGAATCGAATTATTCATTTGTCTTGATAACTATTTGACAGGTGGACGGCTTAACTCTATCTTAACAGCATAAGTTATCGATAAGAAAGAGAACACCTTCGAAGAAGGATCACTTCAAGTATGCCTTGGTGTTGTATTAAAAATTTAATCTTGATAAAACTTATAAATATTAGAAAGAAAAAATAATGTATGACCTAACATAATAACTTTAATGAACTTTAATATTAAACTTGAAGGACGCTAAATATTTAAAAGCTTCGCTTTGATGGCTAATATTTCTACAACGCTAGATCTTTAAAAACGTCAAATTTATCTGACAACACACTCCGTTCTTCTTCCGACTTCTTCCGTAGATTTTTTATTGCAACCATTTTTCGTTGCAATATGGGTAATATAAAATAAGTGCATTAGAAGAACCTTGTACTATTCTATAGGTGATAAAGAAGCCATAAATAACTGTAAAAATTATCTAGTAGTCTTATGGAAGAACATAAGAATGTAAATTTTGAGGATGCCATAAGCCTAAAATTAGGATAAATAGTGAAGCTTGTAAAAAGCTATCCAAGATTCACAGGACGCGATCTTGGATTAGTGTAAAGTAATATATTATCAACATATAAAACACTGTCATTATCTTATGATACTTAGTTTTGTAGCGCCGTAGTACTTTGAACGGAAGGTTATTGCCACGAGTGTGACAGAAAATATAAACCTCATATTCCTCAACTTGTAAATTTGAAATAAAGTCCAATTTTAGTCGTGATCGAGCAATATTAGAAATTCTATTAAAATTTCGAAAATAACACAGGATCCTTGAAAATGTATTCCTTAGTTTATATTACACAAACACATATTATTAAAGACAATAGACAGTTCAAAATTAATCTTTATAAAGAAATCATATTGTTAATATTAATATAAATTGAAAACCTGCATATAAATAAAATAACAAAATATATTGGTGATTGCTAGAAGTCCTCCAACTAAAAATTAAGGATAAGGAAATCAACACACTATGTCAGTCTGGCTGCGTGCAATAAATTAATTTTAATAAAGTATATATTACAATTTATCACTGACTATAGGTCTTCAATATGAAAATTTTAAAAGAAATTTAAAAACAGTTCGTATCAATAGCTTTCCATTCGGTGCGAGGTCTGAAAAGACAAGGCGGCTTATAGTTATTCATAATAATGTAAATAGATGTTTTTCTGAGATCAGTTAGGTTAGATTTTATTGCACCGGCGATTGATGGATATTAAGCAAAAAAAACTGTACATAATTAGTACCCACTATTTTTTTTGGTATATGATTTAATCATTCAGGACTTTGTTTTCATTATGATGAATGAAGAAACTGATCAATTCATTCATCATGGTCTTCATTGTTTTAATTAAAATAACTTAAAAGTAACTAGTTTCTCGTTTTGTTATTTTTTTATTATTTTTGTTGTAAGTGGGAGTAATTATCATACCACACAATGTGTTTAATATTCTTTACGTATTTTTTTCTAATTAAATTCAGCTGATTTAGCTTTTTAATACAACCCTCAAAAAGATCATAGTCATTTTAAAACAATATTTTTTCAAAATAGTCCTTTTGCACTAGTCGCGCACAATAATGCAGAATAAAATACTTATATGTAACATGTAAATGCCTAAACAAAATGGAGGATATACGCTTTGAACAAGTAATTGTTTGTATTTGAAACTAAGCATTAAAAAGACTTAACGGGATAGGGAAAGATGTCTGGATATGACCTTGAAGATTAAAAAAAATAATGAAACGACTACAAAAGCAATAAAATATAGTAACTGTGATAAAACCTACGACAATAAACTAACTGAAATGTTCATAACTAACCACAGTAAAAAGGATACTATAAATTACCTAAATCGACACGTGAAAGAAAGAGAGGAAAAAATTAACAGTCTGGTCAACTATAGAATATACTATTTCACTTCCAAAACAATCAAGTTTGTATAATCTTTTAATAAGGCATGAGTTCAGGGAATGAACATTAAGAACGGCCTCACAAGGCAAACTTTGCTGATTTGGATATGATTTTTAGGCCTTGAAATAATTGTAGACTGTATTGCATGTGGATAAAATAAAATTATACTAACATCGTACTAAAGACAATATAATTAAAACTTTATTTACTTATGATCACCAAATGAAAATTCGTTATCTGAGGAAAACAATATATAATATGACAAAACAGTGAATATTAAACACTTAAAAACGAACTAGGCTGCGTTCAAAAAAGAAAATACTACGTATTGGACAAATACACATAGATACGTGGAGTTAATAAAGTTTAAAGATCTATTTTGAACACAACGTAATCTTTTACTGATTTGAATGCGACTTCTAGGACTTTTGAATACACTGTATTATTGCCAGAATAAAACTGAATATTAAAGACGTTTTACCGATTTGTGACGTCATTTGTAACGTGGTGTCATTTTAAAGACAAATTATATCGCGATAGTATGGAGAAAACATTCGCATGTTTTTGATATGACATTCGATTATAATTATGACATTAATAATACTATGTATATTCATAGGAGGTCCTAAAGTAATACTGGTGCAAAAGGACTTAAATATGTGGAAAAAGAAATATTTTTGAGTCATATGGAAAAATCTGTCTGCATTTATTATTTAAAACACCAAGGGTCTTACTTCCCTCTACTTTTAACTCTTTAAGTATATATACATAAAGTATATAAGTATATATACAAGATGGTTTTTACTGTATTTCTCTTATCCCTGTACTTGACTTCCTTTTTCTCTTCCTCTATGTTGTGTCTCGTACTCTTCTCTTTACAATCCGTCTATGGATTTCGCCTTCTTCCTCCTCGCCTTGTCCTATTTATATCCTTCTTCTTTTCATCTCACTCTTCTTTCTCTTTCCTCAAAACGATATTTTTCCTTCGTTCCTCTTTTATAAATTTAAATATATTACTTAAATGGCCTATCTTTACAAACCGTTTCCTTGCGTTTCTCTTTACCTTCTCTTGTTTTCTTTTTACATGCAGTGCAGAGAATCTGATCTTTATTGAGGGGCTTAGAAATTCGGAAATCACCGTAATTTTTTTAAGTTATGTGCTCATTAAAAAAAACTAAATTATTACTGAAGTGCAGTGAAAATATGGTGAGGAAACTTACACATATAACAAATTATAGAAAAAATAATTTCCAGTGTGTGTTGAAACCTACCAAATCGCACTTCTTCACGCGGCGGTCTGTGACCTAAAGTTCTTCTCTCTGTGAGAAGAGATCCAAGCCCACAACACTAAGAGAATACTCTTTAAATTAACACTCCCACATACTATCATGGCCTTAAAATACACATTATTATTCACTAAAAAAACTATTTAGAACACATTGTGTGAAAAAATATTCTTGTTCTCTAAGGTGCTAATTTAAGTAAATTATAAACAACAACAAACAACAAAAGTCGAGTTTCACGCTGAAAAGTCTTCCTAATTATTAATTTAACGTTAATTAATATAAGTTTGTACTTATACATAAGTTTATTGAAACCAAACCGAATAAGACAAACTTTCTTTAGATTCTAAGGTTAAATTCTGAGGGATTATCAGTAGAATGTACTTTCTTAAAGTAGTTTAATATATAATGTAATCAGTATTACATCGTGTATAAAAGTAAATACTAGGTAAGCATTCGTATTTATTGTTTTCGGATGAAATCGCAGCACGGGAGTTAAATTAACTACATTAAAATTAGAACAGGGGGTTGATATCAAAACTATTTATGTTTGTTGGCTTTGATTAATTTGAAATTTGAAGCTGTGTGGTGATTTTGTCTTAGTCTATTTATCCTTGATTCTAAAAAAATAATGCAGTAATAATAAGTCCTAATAGTATTTTTGAAATTACATTATTATTGTGGAAAAATACGTTCTATTTAACAATTTGAAATAACTAAATCGCCGAAGACAAAACAACAAATTTGTGTTTGAATTTGAGTGATCTATTTATCATTAATTCTAAAAAATAAGCAGTACTAACAAGTCCTAACAATATTTTTGAAAATTAAATATTTTTGATGGAAAAATACATTCTATTTATCAACATGAAATAACTAAATTGCCGATGACAAATAAAAAATTTGACTTATTTATTTATCATTGGTTATAAACAAATAAGGCAGTACTAATTAGTCCTAATACAATTTCTGAAATTACATATTTTTGTGGGAAAAATACATTCTATTTTAACAACTTGACATAATTAAGTCGCCGGTGATAAAATAAGAAATAAGTATATTAAAAAATATTAAAATAAAACATTCTCTAACAAGGCCAATTATCGACTTTTTGATCTAATTTTGAATGGTAAAATTGACTCTATGCCTGCTAGAATTTCTCCTAATGAAGGAATCTAGTCATTCGTAGTAGCTTGTACATAATTAGAAGAAAAGATACTCTGCCATTTCGATGAAATTCCCCTTTGTACATAGTATAGAAAAGTAAAACATATTTATTTTTTTAATTAAAAGTTATAAATCACACAAAAAAATAACAAATGATAAAAGGAAAAAAAAACATAAAAAATAAAAATACAAAAATAATTACTTTTGGTATGTTGTAATATAGTTAGTAACATTTATTTTCATAGCTATATTTGTACAGGATCACCATTAAACACAATGTCGAATTCATCTGATTCATGAAAAAAACTTGTGTCAACATAAAATATTAATTTTATATATTTAAGAAAAATATGTGATGAAATTTATTACTTAGGCGAAAAGCTGATCATATAAAGAACACTGTGATAATTTTGTTTCACGTGTATTTGGTTCGGAAATAGGTTGGAATCTGAGGAAAATGGCAACAAGGGCAAAATTTCCAGATAAACAAAATATTTCTTTAGAGAGGAAACACCTGTTCATAATGCAGAATTATTTTATAACGTACATACATACGGACGAACGAAAATAATAAATAAATATAAATATAACAGACAATAAGGTGGTAGAACTCGTGTAGTTCGACCGGGGAAGTACCACCGCCACCCTCATTATCCTCCGTAAAGCAATTCTTGTATTTCAGTTTAGAGAGGCGTGGTTGCCGGCTATACTTTAAAACGAGGCGAACATCTTAATCCTCAAGGGTCCTATCTGTGGTCAGTCTTGGGTACGATTCAATTGTACTTGGGGATGATTACTTATGTCTATGGGCGGCAGTGACCATTTACCATCAGGTGGACTGCTTGCTCGTTTCTTACCTTATACGATAAAAACATAGAAGATCTTTAATAATACACAAAGAGTTATGGACTAAAATTGGAAATATTTATGGAGTTAGCAGATTACAATAAGATCTTGTTAGAACTAAGCCACGTTCAAGAAATTAAAGTTTGTGTCATTGGACTTTTAAAACTGTTGTAACTAACAAATAGTTTGCTTATAAAGTATATCTTATTACTCAACACAAGCCTTTGGTGATTTGAATGTGACTTTTAGGAATTTAAATATTATCTGACTAACTGACCTACTTAAATTACGGATACTATCAAATATCATATTCAATGACATAATGTGGAATATAAACTTCATCATACAAAAGAAAAATTGAAAAAAATTGTCATGCATTTCCGTAAAGCTTGCATTGCATTGTAAATATTACTATCGATTATGATTAAAGTCTAATCTACCTGGCGAATTTTGGAACCGTTTCAGGTGTACAACCCAGGTGTACAAAGACAAACCAGGTGTACAAGTCAGTACAAAATACAACCACAATGATATGATAACTTTCTGTTATGTACGTTATAGGGTTATCTTCAGCATTATGTACACACCATTAGTGCAAAAACACTAATACAGTGATATAATAACTTTTCTGTTACGTACGTTACAGAGGAATCTTCAGCATATTATAATATTTTTATGGCAACACTAAAAATAATAAAATGGTACTGAAAATATTTGACGATGCCAATTGTATAAAACATAACTATTTGATTATATAACAAAACTATCTATTTCAGTGTATAACAGTTTGAAATTTGGAAGAAATAACCACGTTATAAAATAAAATAAACTTCTAGGAAATGTGAAAACATGTATTCAAAAATTCAGTCATATCTCATTGCATTCATCAAATCATTTATCACCCAAACGCCATCATTGTGTCCCTCAGAGTCACCTAGTTCCTAGCCATTTTTGGCATGCGGAAATTAATTCTGATCGAAACAAGTAGGTACTCAATATCATGTATATATACGAGCAGATAGCAGAGACCTAAGCGCTTAATAGCCCTTAAATTAATATAGAAGACATGGCTTAAAATATGTACATTAGACATTAAGCATTATTAAGACAGGGTGTGGCCTGAAATAGAATTTTTGAAAATACAATTAGTTGACATGTTACGCCATTACAACAAATTGTTAGGTATATAACTCTCTAAAAAGATTACATAGATATAAATAATAAGTAAAACTTTAACGAAAAATAAAACAGAAATATTTAAATATCCAAACAAAAAATCAATAATAAATCTATGTACATATTTATTCAAGTTTCTTATTTTCTATATTATGGAAGGAATGTAATAAGATTTAAGTATCACATTTCTTTTTCGAATTGAAATAACGTAAAAAAGTGTAAGAAAGCTTTTAAATTAAAAGAATTCCATGACCAGTCCCGAATCAGGAGTTTACGAATTCAACTTTTTAAGTCGGGTTCGACTCGCAGGCATGAACTGCTTATTTCAAACTATGTCCGTATTTAAAATTAAATTATCACTTGTTTTTCGGTGAAGGTAAACATGGTTAGGAATGCTTTGTAATAAAATTCAAGGGTGGGTGGATGTACTTTGGCTCATTCTCATTGTGAAAGGTGTCCAGCATGGGAGAATAATGAGGTGAAGATCAGGATGATGCATTTATATATGCATTTGTGCAACAAAATTATTATTAACGAGCTAGTGCCTGCGGCTTTGCACGCCATATTAGACAATTTTAACAAAGGTAGAAACGACATGTCTGTTTTAAATTGACATAACTTTTTTTTATGTACCTATTAAATAAACAAATGTAAAATAAATAAGTATTAAGTGAAGTTCGCTATAATACATCAGTGAAAACTGCATTTGAATCGGATCAGCAGTTTCTGATATTAGCGCGAACAAACACGCAGACAAACAGACAAAAAATCTAAAAATCATTGTTTTGGGTCCTATTCTTTATAAAAGACTCCCAGAATATATTTTTCCAAAATATATTTTGTGTACAGACTGCGATCAGTTACACATTTATTATATGTAGGTATAGATTGGTGGCAAAAAGTTAATGATGGGTTCACTCCTTGAAATAATGCGAGGATAATAATGAATAATAATATAATAATGAACAATTGTACATAAACTGTTGAAAATTCAGTTACACCCTGGCTTAATAAGAATGCTGTGTGGTGCCGGCATAGAATAGCACCACTCCCTATTATCCCTCGGATGTCGTAAGAGGCGACTAATGGTTGATATACGCAGGACGTGGTATTTATATTATGACTAGTTAGTAATAGTAATGTAAGTAAACTAGAAGTAAACGAAATTTGTATGTCTAAGGTACAAAGTCCTAAGTCACTAAGTTAAAAATAGCTAAATTGAGGTAGGATGTGAGATATTAAAGAAGAAAACTTTTTTGTCAGAAGAATAAAAGTGGCTAATAGACAAGACTCCAGTTCTGAAATCACTGTCTCGTGCATAATTCTCGAATTAATTAAACATTTTATTGACATCCAGAAAAGTAATAATGCGGTTTTCACAATATTTTGTACACCCGATCCAACCAAAACGTTTGACACAACAGGACTGCTGGAAAATGTAGCAGATAAACTGGCAGAAAATCGATTTATGCCATTTTTTTAATTTAGTGACCTTTCACTTTAAGGCCACTATAATGTACATTTAATAATTCATGACATGATCGGCTCGAACTACTTAATATATAACAAGGACTGTGCAATGTAAATATACAAGCACATGTTGGGAAAGATACTTAATTAATGTAAGGTAGATTTATCCATAAGTACTGAATAAACTGATGCTGCTACTTATAATAATAATATTACAAACCACAATACCTCTAATATAATAAATTATCTGTCATTAACCAACGGATAGTACCCACAGGATAGCTCTATAGGTAGTTTAACTAAAAATTAATAAAAAATATTCATTCAAGTTGTAAAATACTGTATTTATTAAGCATATAATACTTTTGGTCAGGGGAAAAGAAACTTTGGGTTGCAAAAACAAGAAAATATATAACCTGGAAATGCTGATAGGTGTTATAATTGTAACAATCAAATTTACTAAAAAATTATTCATAATAAAGAAAAAACTTACTACTTCTTTTCTATAAATTTTGAAAAAGTTTGGAGCCAGTGTAATTTACAACTTGTATACATACTAAGCCACGTTCAAAAAAGAAAATTTTGTGGTTTTGGACACAAAAAACGAGTTTATCATATTATCAGCTCGATAGCAAGGCAAAATTTTACTGATTTGAAAGAGACTTCTAGCGCTTTAGGAAAAAACTGGCGACGTATTTTTTTTTATAATTTAGTGTTTTTTTTTTTCATTAAAGGCTTTCTAGTATAACCAAAACCTTTACAAAATACTAAGTCGCGTTCAAAAAATTAAAAAAATGCGTCTTTGGTACTAAATTTTTCGATAGTAAATAACACACGTATACACCGTATTTTTTCCTGATTTGAATGCGATTTCTAGCACTTTAAGAATACAGTTAGCTTTTAAAGGTTAATTGAGATAAAGAATATGTTTTCATTATAATTCTACATTATTCCGATAATACCCTAATTGTGAAATACCACCAAAAACGATCTAATTAAATATCACATATGTATGACTAATACATAACATACGTTTCGGACTAAAAATATCAAATTTGCAATCCAAAGTTGACATAAATTCAAGATAGTCAGGAAACATGGTACAAATTAAAAATAAAGTCTAGTTCTGAAAATTAACTGTAATGGGTACTATTCTACGTCAAAGCACATCTGCATTTGAAATTAGGCCGTAACAATGGATCTATAAATATAACGTGTATAATAAGAGTTAATTATTAATTTTTATTATATTTTATTTTGTTGTATTAATTTTTAATAAATAGTGCCAGTGCGATTTATTTCTTTACTAGCTTCCGCCCGCGACTCCGTCCGCGCGGATGTCGGTCTTCGCGTGGATGGTTTATTATTTTTCTACGTATTTT
>DWNR01002962.1:0-12318 GCA_018250455.1 Polygonus leo
AAAGGATTTTTCGAAATTCTACCCCCAAGGGGTTTTCGACTTCTACGCGGACGAAGTCGCGAGCAAAAGCTAGTTATCTATAAAACGGCAAAAAAATCCCGTTTTACGGAAGGTCCTTTAAATATTTATTTTATTCTGTATTTAGTATTTGTTAGCTATATGTTGAGATATGTTGAGATAGCTGGTGACAGATACATGGACAGACAGACAGACATCGGAGTTAGTAATAGGCTCCCATTTTACCCTTTGGGTATGAGACCCTAAAATCAACTCAAACAATGATTACATTATTTTGGTACCTATTGGTACTTTGAAGTAACAGACAGATTTGTTTTATTTATATATACACATTGCATCAAAATGAGGCACCTGATTGCTACCGTAACGACCAATTGTGGTAACCACCAGCCAACTATATTGGTTATTGCACCATTTTTGGTTTATTTTTCGGTTTAAGACTGTAACAGGGCTACAACGGAAATAATGGTGAATGAGATTTCAAGGAACATAATGATGGTAGAGGTAATCGGTGGTTATACCATCAGATACAATTCGGTCCGGGAAGTTCACCGCATATATATTTCCTTGTAGCAGTTTTTATTATTGTATTAAGGTAGCAAACGAGCATGCATCCACCTGATGGTAAGTGGTCACTGCCGTCCATGGCCATAAGTAATTATTCCCAAGTACAATTAAAACATACCTAAGCTTGATCACAGATGCGTTGTTACCTCTAAGGTCTAAGATGTTCGCCTCGTGTATAAGTGTTACCGGTAACCACGCTTCTCCAAGCCGAAACACAAGAATTGCTTTACGGAGGATTATGAGGGTGGCGGTGTTACCTCCCCGGTCGAACGAATCTACCACCTTGTAAAGTTGTTTATGGCATTTGGTGTGCCGTGTCATTTCTCTCTAATTCTTTTTCTATCCATGCAGCACGCCTTTAGAACGCTCTCCTGGATAAAGAAAGTTATCAATAAGAGATCCTTAATCATAATATAATATTTAACATAAGCTACATCAGTTTGAAACCGACGTTGTCTAACAAGCTACATACGCACTTAAACTCTTATAAACATCGGTGCATTTTTACATTTTTAATTGTTTTGGTGTAAAAATGAGAAAGGGAATGCTCCGGTGGTTCAGACATGTTGAAAGAATGACGGATGAATGGTTACCAAAACAGATATACAATGCGAATGTGGACGGATGTAGATACCGAGGGAGACCCAGACTGACATTTCATGATCAAATTGATCGTGTGCTGTCTGAAGGAGGTGTCAAGAGTCTCCGAAATCGGCGTGTTTGTATGAGGAGAGTTATGATAGTGGAAGAAACTAGGCAAGTATGCCAGAACCGTGCCATTTGGCACTCGATACTCTCTGCCTACCCCGTTAGGGATTTGGCGCGAAGATGTGTGTGTATGTGTAAAAATCGGTTCACGCAATTATATTTATGGAGGAAAATTTAAATCGTTAATCGTACTTATATTAATTTGAATTAATTAAATCTATCGTTAAAAATCAAAATTTTAGTACTAATAGGAATCCACGAGCAACTAACAAAGTTGTTAACATAAAACAAATAAACTCTGATTAGATCGGCTCTTCTAAAATACTTGCATAAAGCTAAAACCGGTAATGATATTGAAATTATTTTTAATTCTTATAAATTAATTCTAATTTGATTTACAACCGTTAAAATTAAATCTTATTTATTAAAAAAATTCTTCAATTTCATTGATCGTTAAATTAAATATGTAATAAATGACTTACTTTAATTAAATACTCGTTCAATTCAATTTTTTTAAAAAAGCAATAAATTGACTGTAAAAATTAATCTAAATCGTTCATTTTTTAGGTTAATGAATTACATTACTATGTATTTACCAGAAACTACCAATATTGTACATCATTAAACTAGATACGTAATAAAAAAAATAAGCATTAATAAAGACATTACCCACGAATTTAGATATTCTGGGATATAGCAAACAAAAGCTTAAAACTTAATACCAATATTATTCATTAATATTTAAATCATTAAAATTAAATCTGAATTATTAAAAGTAAACGTTAAATAAGGTTATCAAAATTAAAATTACAATGATTAATTAAAAATTAAATTTAAACTTTACATTTAATTAATTAAATTAATCCTTAAAATAAATTAATTAAAAAATTAAATTGACATGCACGTTATAAAAATCTAACATAATCAAAATAACTAACAAACTTGTCCAGCACCAAACTAGATACGCAATAAAACAAATAGACGCTAATAAAGATCGGCTCCCAAATGAGATATACTGGGATAAGGCAAAAAACGTTAATGATACCAAAATTCGTTCCGCGGCAACCGAACAGCTTCCGTTCCTCCGAATTTAGAACTTATTCTTTTTACCCGCATCGAGTTTTTTTTTCTACCCGCCAGTAATGGTTTTTGCGTTTTTTACTTTTTAATCTCCACGATATTATTGTTTTCGGAACTTATAAAGCTAATGATGATTGTTCGGAAGGTACCGCAATGAATTGCTCGAGATTTGTACGCCAGCGAATTATCTTGCCTTTAATGAAATTGGATATCAGTCTAATGTTACTTTTTGCACGATTTATCACGTGTTTCGGATACGGTGGCTGTTTCTGGCGTCTCGGAGTCTATATTGTAGGTCGTCTTTGTTGTTCGATGTTTCGGGTACTCCATGAATACTTATGTCTGTACGCAATTGTAAATCCAATTATCTATTTTTGGTTACAGAATGACTCAAGTGCTTTCTTAACAAGATGGCCGCACATTTCCCGTGAGTCACACCAGTAAGTAATAGGTTCTAGTTCTTTGTTTAAATTGTAAACGTAGTTAAGAATTCAATTCAACACCCCTCAAAAAGCGAGCCTATATTCCAAATAATTGTAAGTGGTCATTGCCGCCCATGGATTCATTAACCAACCAAATTATCTGAATAACCTAAGGACTGCGAAGTTGGCCTCGTGTATAAGGTAAGCCAGCAACCGGGCTTCTTCAAAATCAATTGCTTCACGAAAGAAGGAAGTGGCGGTAGTATCTTCCCGGTCAAACTACAAAAGTTCCTACAAAACTACCTGTTTTATGATTTCTGATTAGATTTCTGTTCTGGGTCTGAGTGTTTATCTATCTTCGTCTTTTTCTCCAATCCTTCATATCCACTGCTGTGTGTAGGTTTCCTCGTCTACACGCCATTCTCTACGGTGTTAGGCTTTTTGCCTCCAAATTTTCTCCGCTACTTTAAAGATATCATCAGGCCATCTGAGAGCCTGTCGACCTATGTCTGCCGGTCCATGGTCTCCACTCAAGAACCCTTCGACTCCATCTGTTATCTATTGTCCTTCATATGTGGCCTACGTCTTGTATACATGGCCTGCCCACCTCCACTTTCGCTGTGTTATGATTTGAACTATGTCATGCAATTTCGTTCGATTTCTAATTTCAGCATTCCGTATACGGTCTCTAAGGGTAATGCCTAACATAGTTCATTCCATTTTTCATTGAACTACCTGGAGTCTATTGATGGTGAGCTTAGTAAGAGTCCAGGTGTCTGCGGCATAAACCATGATATGCAGTACACTGATGGAAAACATGACGTTTATCAATCTATCTATATATAATCCGTCTTAAGGTTTTCATGGCACCCATGACACGGAGAACCCTTCTAGTATAGGGCTATGAGGGCATCTAACAGCCTAGTCGCTACCGTCATTGCTTCACATGTTAATATTATAGTAGGTATGTATGTCTGTTTGTGGA
The DNA here is from genome assembly GCA_018250455.1 of Polygonus leo. Classification (NCBI taxonomy): domain Eukaryota; kingdom Metazoa; phylum Arthropoda; class Insecta; order Lepidoptera; family Hesperiidae; genus Polygonus; species Polygonus leo. The sequence continues at coordinate 3,781 of DWNR01002962.1, forward strand.
TGTGTAAGAGCTATTATTTCAATTGTTCCCTGCCACTATTTATTTCCACTATTTATTTTTTTCTCTTATGTATTATAATTTTGTGGTGTACAAAAATTAAAGAATCTATCTGGCTATGAGTATCAAAAGTCGTATTTATTATAAAATAACTTACTCGCAACTTAAAAAACTGTCTGCGAATTCCCCATGAATCAACAGAAAGAATTCTGTTTGTTTAAATTGTAAACGTAGTTAAGTATTTCGTTCGCCGCCCTCAGTACCTGTCAGTGGGATATGATGCCTTTACGAGCCGCGTAGAGTTACGAATTAATAGAGTTGCCCTTGGTTTTCTGTTTCGTAGCCAAATTCTGTCTGACCGGGGAGGTATAACCGTGATCCTCATAATTCTCTGTGAAGCAATTCTTACGTTTCGGTTTGGGGAGTCTTGATTGCCTGCTATATTTACACAAGAGGCGAACATCTTAGTCTCATGAGCGTCCAACTGGTTAGTTATTATCAGGTGGACTATATGCTCATTCGCTACATTTATATGAAAAAAAAAACACATATCATTTTTGTAAGTTTTGGAACAGGGAATAGGAAAATAAGTATATCTTGCATAGACATATATTCTTAGGGAGTTAGAAATATTAACGTCTTTATACTAGATGTAGAGAACATGTCAGGTGGTATAAATCACGTAGTTCGACCGGGGAGGTACCACCGCCACCCTCATAATCCTCCGTGAAGCAATTTATTGTGTTTCGGTTTCGAGAGGCGTGGTTGCCGGCTATCGTATTTAAGGTTGACCACAGATGCGTTTCTTTACCTAAGACCAAAAATGTTAGCCTCGTGTGTAAGTGTAGTCGGCAACGCATCTCTAAAATGAAATGAATGCGGTGGAATTAGTATTTGATCAGTTAAATTAAATACTAAATAAATCACAGACCTATTAAATAGTCAATCATTGGTAACAAACGATTCATTATTTAATTGTCAGTCCACTAATGCCCAAAACTACGGTTAACTGAATCGACGGAATTTTACGGTTATTAGTCATTCACATGGCTTTATGTTCGACGTTTAGCGTTCCATTTAAGTTTCGTGCATATTCAACGTGATTTATTTAGTTAAATAATTCGTAAATATTCTGATTTAAATATGATTTCTGAATTATTTATAAAGAAGCTTTAAAATAGAAGCTTTTTAACGAGATCGGAAATAACATTTCGTTTTATATTGTTTATGAAATGGCTTCAAAATAAGTAGTGTGTCAATTCGACACAAATTTTGAGCTTTTTGGATGCATATTAAACGATATTCATTGACTGTGAATATAATTTGATAAACTTTATTGATGACTATGAAGATGGATCAACATACGACTGGTATGAATCAGACTAGCTCTTGGCCGATTTTATCTTTTTTTTTTAATTTTAAGTATTCAGTTATTTGTAAAAAACAATTAATTATTTTATGGCCAGTCCGCTATTGCACAAAACCACGGTTCACTAAATCGACTGAATTTTACGGTTATTAGTCATTCACATGGCTTTATGTTCGACGTTTAGCGTTCCATTTAAGTTTCGAGCATGTTCAATGTGATTTATTTAACGAATCGGTGAATTTCAGTTAAATTGTCAGTAAATATATTGTGGCTTCAAAATAGGTAGTTGCCAATTTGTTTCAATATAAGGTGTTTGCGTTTATGTTAAACGCGATATTCCCTGATTGTGAACACAATTTGATGAATCTTGGCTTGACTTTAAAATAGACGGTTATTAATTTTACTAATACTAAATTATTAATTTATTGTGTTATTTTAGGATGTACTCGTATATTAAATAGAAAACGTTTATTGTGAACCGGCTTTGATAATCTTAGCTGATTATCATGAAGATTTACCATGAAAATGGATCTATAGGCGACTGGCTTATTAAAATCTGACTTTCACTTGGCCGAATTTATAATGTAATATATTGTTGTAAATACAAATCGTAGGCTTGTTAAATAGCTATTAATTTTTAATAAACAATCAATTATTTAATAGCCACTCCATTAATATAAAACCATGGTTAACTGAATCTGTTATTTTCTGAATTGAGCTGAATTTTACGGTTATTAGTCATTCACGCGGCTTTATGTTCGACGTTTAGCGTTCCATTTAAGCTTCGAGCATGTTTAACGTTATTTATTTAACAAATCGGTGGATTTCAGTTAAATAGTCAGTAAATATTTAAATTTAATTATGCTTTTGGTATTATTTATGAAGCGGCTTTAGAATAGATGGTAATCAATTCGATTCAATTGTTTATATTATTTTTGGATGTCTGTTAAACGATATAGCATGATTGTGAACCGATTTTAATAAATATAATCCCGGTTAGCTTTTTGGCTAGTTTTTTGGATGAATTTCGTGCATGTTTGACGTGATTTATTATTATTTAAAAAATCGGTGAACTGCTAGTTAAATAGTCTGTAAATATGGTTATTTAGCTATTTGTTTGGTATTGTTTATTAAATGGCTTAAATAGGTAGTTATCGAGTTGACTTAATTATTTGTATTGTTTTTGGATATATGTTAAGGATGTGCGCTGATTGTGAACCAATTTTGATACCAGCTTCTTGGCTAGACTTCAAAATAGGTTACTTCAATTAGGTAATATAGGTACTTTTTAATTTGACTGATTTTTCGTATTGTTATTGGATGTATGTTAAGCGATATTAGCTATTCTAAACCGATTTTAATAAATCTCGGCTCGACTTCAAACTACGTGGCTGTTAATTCGACTCAACATTTTGGATATAGGAGTTCATTAAATGATAATCTTTGATTGTGTATCGATTTTGATATATTTTTTTATTGTGTACAGGTAGCAAACGAACATGCAGTCCACCTGATGGTAAGTGGCCATAGCCGTCCATGAACATCAGTAATCATCCTCAAGTACGATTGAGTCATATCTAAGTTTGATCACAGATGCGTTGCTACACCTAAGGACTAAGATGTTCGCCTCACGTTTAAGTATAGACGGCAACTACGCCTCTCCATACCGAAACACAATGAATTGTTTCACGGAGGATTATGAGGGTGGCGTTGGTATATCCCCGGTCGAACTACATGAGTTCTACCAACTGGCGATTAACATGACAGATCTACAGGCGACTGTAACTACTCCGTCTTATATTATGACGGATATACTATTTCAATTAAGAGAGATATGTAACAGAAATTATTTTTTAACCTCTGCGCAAATATTCCCTGGAGAAAATGTGACCTACATATAATTCCCAAGAGCTGCATTAGTTCACCTCATGTTCAAGTGACGGTATGTGCATTATGTACATTACATTGCACTTTGGTTATAATTAGTCACAGTTTTCCTCGGGCCATAGGACGTACTCAAGGTTCAGTTAATAATTTTATCTTGTCTTAGAAGATAAACAGTTTATGGATAACTTCAAAGCTTTTTTGCCAGGTAGCACTGCAAGGTGGTAGAGCTACTGTAGTTCGACCGGGGAGGTATCACTGCCACCCGCATAAACCTCCGTGAAGCGATCTATTGTGTTTTTTGGATTGGACAGACGTGGTTGCCAGTTATACTTAAAAGTGAGGTGAACATAGTCCTCAAGGGTAGCACATTTAGACGATAAAAAGAAATTGGTTATAAACAAATAGAAAAAAACAGAGTTAAAATTTCAAAAAAAAAATTATAATAATAATTCATATAATAATAATTCATTGCTTATATTATTCTTGTTCACCCTCGGCAAGAGGTGGTAGATATAGATTAATTCTGTACATGTCAGGAGAAACCCGTGCCTTGCAAAACGCATTAATAAATACTTAACAATAGCGTTCTCGCTATAAGTTAAATGTCTTTGTTTCTAGCACTCCCTGAAAAGTTTCCACTTTTCCCACGTAAAGAATGATACGTAGGTATATTATAGGTAGGTCTGTTAGTTATAGAGTTTTATTTTTTGTAACTCTAGCTATTACTGGAAACCTTTTTTATATGCTATTTTACGAAACCCTTCCCCTGTGCGGGTCCAGCTCGAATTCAGTCGATTTTTATGACTCATCTTATGTTATCTCATTTTATCAAATCTTAGCTTATAATAGATGACATTAAGACAATTTAGACAAACAGTCTTAACAGCATCGGCGATGTAAAAAAAAACAATTAGAGATGTTGGAACTGTTGTATTTCATCTCTTGGCTTATGGCAGAATAAAGAATAATCTTGTACATTTCAGCAGATTCCCCTGTTTACCAAAACGTCTAAAGAAATAACAATAGCTCTCTCACTATAAGTAAAATGTCTTTGTTCCTCGCACCCCTTGCAAAGTTTCCACATTTTCCCACGTACAGAATGATAGGTACAGATATATGCAGCTACGATTCAATCCCCCTCGTCACCCACACAGACCACGTCCTGCAATCAATATTACAGCGACCACTGCCGCAATAAATGCGCTATAATCGACATGCGCCATTTAGGAGTCCTTCGTCGAAAAAATATGTAATTTCTCTGAGTTGATTATTTTTAACTTTACTAATTAAAAACTAACTAATAAGCTTGCGCTGTCATTGATGAAACTCCACCGATTTCCAAAGTGCAGCTGTTTGGATTTTTAAATGGTTTTATTTTGTTTTGTTCATGGCAATAATTTACTTTCACCATTTCATTTTAATTTTGCAGGTGGTAGAACTCAGGTAGTTCAACCGGGGTACCACCGCCACTCTCATAATCCTCCGTGAAGCAATTTATTGTGTTTCGATTTGGAGAGGCCTGGTTGCCGGCTATACTTCCAAACGAGGCGAAGATCTTAGTCCTCACGGGTAATAACACATTTGTGGTTAACTTTGGGTCATTCGTACTTGGGGATGACTACTGATGTCCATGGGCGGCAGTGAATACTTAAAATCAGGTGGGCTGCATGCTCGTATGCTACCTTTACACAATAAAAAAAACACTTAGCTTGTTATCATCAACCATTTACTATTTTATATATGTGTATATATTATATTTTAATGAGAAGAGCGTAATAAAGCAGCTATGCATGCAGTAATTATCTGAGTATTTCAACAATTAACAAGAAAAATAGTCACCCTCTCACCCTTTACCATACCAGAAGAGTTATCAATGCATCGTCGGTCTTGAAGGAGTGCGCTTTCAACATTTTTGAAGGACCCCATAAGAGCCCTATGTCGTTGCTCTCCTCTAAGAATAAATATTTATAAGGATAAACTTCATTCCAAACGTTTGAGGTAAAAGTAATGTGGTGCGGCACACACCGTTATATGGAGGCAGAACATGAAGTCAATTTGTATGGAGTCATACATTTCAGTTCAATTTTCGGCAATAGACGATTTAGAAAGGTGAGTGCAAGTTTGAACTCAAACAGTTCCTTTGACCCATATTTTGAAGCCGATTGAATGTTGCCAGGTGGTAGAACTCGTTTAGTTCGACCGGGGAGATACCACCGCCACCCTCATTCGAAAGACGCGAAGACGCGTGGTTGCGGGCTATACTTATGCCCGAGGCGAACATCTTAATTCTCTGGGGTAGCAACGCATCTTTGATAAAACTTAGGTATGAATTAATTGTGCTTGGAATGATTACTGATGACCATGGGCGACAGTGACCACTTACCATCAGGTGGATTGCATGTTCATTTGCTACATTTATACGATAAAGAAAAAATAACCACACATATATGATATGATTATTTGTGTTACTATATTATATTTAATTTATTTTCTTTTATGTATTAATAATGTGTGGTGTGCAAACAATAAAGAGTTTATCTATCTATGATAGATAGATATCTATGATACAAGAAAACACACACAAACACGTTACGGAACCCATACTCTACGGATCTTTTAGCCTTGGTATGTGCTTTTGTGAATATTGAATGGGTTCCGGTATTCCCGGTTGCACTCGCCATTAGACACCCGACGTTACTCATAATGAATTTATTATGTAGTAAACGATACTAAGAAACATATGTTATTTTCTTTATTGAATACTTTAGAATCATGATGAATATAAAGTAATAGAGAGCAGCATTTAAATAACTAGTAGATTTTTTCTTATTCCTCAAGTTGAAGTGAAGTAACACTATATGTGCATCATAAAAAAAAAACTTACTACTTATGACTCTCATAAAAAAAAAGTTTGAAAAAAAATCGGACAAGTGGTCTTTGAGATATAAAACTTTTTCTAAAAAATTAAAAATTTCACGCCTTACTTACATTTTTGAAATACAGTAATTACAGATTGCCAAATTTTACTGTTCTTATTATTATTATGATATGCTTAATAATGTAGCTATTGATTGTGATAACAAATGAAGTCACTATGACTGCGGGTTAATTACAAAACATATTCAAATTTCAAATTTAAGTTGAATTTTTCAAATAAAATTATTCGAAATTTCTAATCCTCAAACAGTTTCTTGGACCCATATTGTGAAGCCGATAGAAAAAGAACACATGAATGATACAAGAAAACACACACAAACACGTTACGGAATCTATACTCTACGGATCTTTTAATCTTGGTATGTGCTTTTGTGAATATTGAATGGGTTCCGGTATTCCCGGCTGCACTCGCCATTAGACACCCGACGTTACTCATGATGAATTTATTATGTTGTAAACGATACTAAGAAACATATGTTATTTTCTTTTTGTATTTAATTCTTTAGACATATGATGAATATAAAGTCATAGATAGCAGCATTTAAGTAACTAGTAGATTTGTTCTTATCCCTTAAGTTGGATAACGTAACACTTAAATATGTGAAAAGTTTCAATAAAATTTGAGTTTCTTTTTAGAGAATGGCGTAAGCAGTCCTAGGAAATATATATTTATCCCATCACAACCATGCATAACTTTTTACAGTGTAGTCCGATTTAATTTAATTATTTCTTTGTTAGTTTATAGACGTGATCCCATTTTTTCATAATTACTTGACCTTCAACTAAGAAGATGTACCAAAGAATTTCACAACCTGCAATAGGTAACATGCAACATTCCCGCATAACTTCTTTGCTTATGAACTGTTATAGTGTCGTAAAGCGTTTTCATATTAATTGTACCTTGAACTCCTGAATATGCGAAATGCTTAAACACCGTATCCTGTTTATGATCAAAGAAAACCAAAACTCGACATTATTGATGTATTACTTGTCAAAACTGTAACTCTGTTGCATTTGACACTTTGAAAGTAGTGTTGTGAATACTAAGCAGAAATTACATAACAAGTTTCAAGTCACGCAGTTCTGCATTCCTTATGATGAAGTTCAAATGTATTATGCTAATATGAAAGTTCAAAATATAAACTATCAAAAGATCTACCACTAAAATCGAACTGTCTTCAAGATATCGCCTCCTCCTTCACTTCATATATACTTGGAACCGACATTAAATTTATTATTCATGTTTCACTTTTTAATTTATCTTGAAGTCGGTTCTATTTTTGGTCATTTTTAATAGCGACAATTAAATATTCGGATCAACTTAATTTACCACATATTTCGATCCATAAGAAAACCTATCATTTTTAAACGGATTACAGGTAGCAACGCGGAGTACACTTAACCGTTATAATTACTACAATAGCATCAATCTGTTCAACGAAGACTTTCGTAACGTGGGTTGAACATACTCGAAACTACGAACGAAAATACGGATTTTTTCTTTGTAGCGTAAACTTACCTTTACCTTTAATTTCATACACAGTATATTTATACGCAAAGACAGATAATGTTTAGAATTTTATTTATTCGAACTCAGTGGCTAGATATAAAATAAAACTTAGCAAGTAAAGTGCGAGAAGAAGCGAACCTTTGTTCAGTTTGTACAATAGAAGAGCGAAGTGTTATCACTAATGAGACGCTCAACTGTCTGCGGATCATTCCGAATGGAGGTCAACATTAATTGACGTTTGCTAAATTATTTCTATGAAAGGGTTTTTATCGTATTTTTGGCGGTTTCTGCTATAGAGAACTTTTGAAACATAATTTCTTTTTATAGTTTTTAATTTTTTTTCCGAATTATTAATTCATTCACTGATCGGTTTACTTTTTACCCTATATTTAAATTAAAAAGCAAATGGGGAATAACGTAGAAAGTTTTACATTTGAAATGATTTCAATAGCAGTTATTTGTTTTATCGGAGATCTTAGTAACATGGTTCCGAAAGACCCGAAACTACGGAAGAAAACACGACTTTCTTGCTTCTAGAAAAACTCACTCTTACCCCTACTTACCTACTCAGCATTGCTTTCACAAAACAAAGTGTTTCAATAGACCTGCAAGCTTGAAAGAAAATCATACGGAATATTGAAACTATAATAGGTTACAAATATACCCTAAACCCTTATATAACGATGACATCCCAAAGCTAGAAATAATATGAAATTTAGCAACCAAAGTGCGAGAAGAAGGGAACCTTTTGTTCAGTTGGCACAATAGAAGAGCGAAGTGTTATCACTAATGAGACGCTCAACTGTCTGCGGATCATTCCGAATGGAGGTCAACATTA
>DWNR01002963.1:0-12318 GCA_018250455.1 Polygonus leo
TTAGTTGGCTTGCCTTAAACGCTCGGTGAAGCTGTAAAGACCAGTAGGGCCAACAGCAACTACCTATTCGTAACTACAATTCGTAAGTTGTTTGGAATTTGAAATAGAATTTTTAAATTACAAAATACTCTTTCTGCCGCCGCTGTCAGCATGCCGCCGGGGGCCATGGAGGTACCATCGCCACCCTCATGTCACTCCTCCGTGAAGCAATTTAATGCGTTTCGGTTTGGAGAGGCGTGGTTGCCACGTATACTTAAACGCAAGGCTAAGATCTTAGTCCTCAAGGGTAGCAACGCATCTGTGGTCTACCTCAAGTACGATTAATCGCACTTGAGGTTGACCACAGTCAGGTTAGGTGGACCATATGCTCGTTTGCTACCTTAAGACGATAAAAAATACACATATATCACAATAATATCTGCTGGCTGCAAGTTGTAAAAATTATTATGCACTTTACGTAACTTAAAAAGATTTTCGCCATATTCATTCTCAAGCTTGTGTGCCAACGAATAAAATATTCCTTTAAAAAGAGAGATTATGGAGAAGCGTAATTAAATTCTTCACAAAGCTTTTCAACCGTCAACTCCATTACTGCGAACAATGTGTTGAAAAATATCGTCAAGCCATTTGAATTCAATTGTACAGGTGGCAGAGTGGAAATTGGACTCATTGTGTATCTTTTGCTTTGGTTAATTACTATTTCGTTTGAACCATCCGACTTTAATGGATCTTTTGTTAAATTTCGAATTTTCGTTTTGATTACGTTGAAGCGTATGGAGAAAGCAATTACACCAAAGATAATTATATTGTACTTAAAGATAAAAATACAGTGAAATTAAAACTATAAAAATCTTTATTTACACACAGAAACAAACACAATGAGTTATTGTATAAAACATAGTAAAATATGCATCTTATTAACATTATCACATAAACTATATGGCATCAATTTTATCAATTACACCTATGACTATATTAATCTCACTAACGTTCACTTATCTATTTTTAGCATCATTATCCTTATTTTCTTTGTTTTTACTTTCTAGCTTTTCGATGTTGGGTTTATGTACGGGTGCTATTTCTACAGGTGGAGGAGTAATTGGTACCAAGCTGCCATCTTCTTCAGCAACCTTTAAACCTATAGTTGCACTAAGCTTAGCGCTCGCTTGCTTAAACGTATCGGAAAGTTTTAATTGGACAACGTTAATACACATAGAAGTTAGAGCCAATCCGAATACAAGATATAGAATTGAGGACATCATGTACATTGGATGATCTGGGACTAAATCGCCTAATCCAATTGTTGACATAGAAATGAATACAAAGTAGAATGATTCAAAGAAGTCCCAGGTCTCCCAAATATTAATCATAACGGCACCAAATATCAAGTAAAGAATCAGTATAAGTATAGCCAGAGTAATCGGTAGATTGAACTCATCGTCGATTTCAAACACAGATGGAGCTGGTGTTTCAGGTTCTGTTTCATTTTCAAAATCTCTAATCGCGCCAGGTTTAGGTGGTAATGGTGGTGGAACATCACTAGACTTCCTCTCGACTGGCGGTGGGTTCGTCTCATCGAACTTATCTTCAATAACATCTTCTTCGCCAAAGATTTGCGACGGCCGACGCACGACGTCTACTACAATATTAAGGCCTTTCATTACCTCCTGAAATTGAAAGGGAAAGTATTTTTCTTTACTTATTCATCTCTTAGCCTAAGGTAATAAATTTTCTCCAATTTAAGATACAAAAGATTCATAAAAATGTAAGACAACATACGGCTATAAGCGAAATCATTATTCATTTCTGAGTAAAAAGGGAATGCTCGCATTGTTTCCTTTCTACAGTAATTTGAAATATAATTTCAAGGAGAACACGATAACGGAACAGTCAGCGTAGCTTGTTTATTGTTTTATGTTTTAATAAAATAAACATAATATTTTATTTCATATTAGGCCTTGTTGTATTGTAAAATGAGTAAGATATTGATCCCAATGACAGCATTTAACACTTTTAAAAGGAAATTTGTAGGATTACTATAAATACCTACACTACAGTTAAAGACGCATTTAATTATGAGTCTTTAAACAGTAATAGCTAAGTGGTAATGATTCCGTCGTCTCATGCTGAGGGTCCAAATTCGAATCCCACAACGTATCTTTAATTTTTCAAATTGTTTGAGTATTTAACCCGAACTTACCACTTCCTTCGATGAATAAAAACATCGTAAGGAAATTTAGACGCTTTCTTAGTCATAGAAAGTTTTTTTGCAAGCTCTTATTTCTATAATAAAAAACACAAGGATTTGTGAAGCCTACCAATTTGCACTTGACCAGCGAGGTGGATTATGAAACTAGACTGAAATCTTTCTCAATGTGAGAGGAATTGTGATCTCAGTATGACAGTTGGATGGAAGAAACACAATAGTAGTTCGGTTATTGTGACATCATTCATCGTTTTTAATTAGGAAAATACGAAATGGTGAAATTTTCCCTATTGTGACTGACAACGATCTGCTGACTCGTTTGTTTATTTGCAGAATCAAAGAGAGGTATATTGTATTTTTAGAAGTATGGATGGGGATTGTCCCCTTGGGACCTTGTCCCCATGCAGTCTATCTGATAGTGAGTGGTCGACTGCCACATCTAAACACAAGAACAATCTCAGAAAGGTTTGGAGGCATGAACAAGGATTAGCAGTCATACCTTATCGACGCGAAACGCAAATTGCTTATAAACAGATGTGCACAGTTTGTGGCGGATTTTGTGCCAGACTAAATATTTTGTATAAAGTACAATACTACACTACTTTAATAAATACCAATTCCATGTCATAATCGATTTTAATGACATTTTGCACTAATGAAACGCACTGTAATGCTGTTTTAAACCCTACAACTACAAATGTCCTTGTTTCTTACATTTTAAAAGTAGGATGTGTACCCAGATCTATTTCTTAATATATAAAAAGGACACTATACCTGCACAGGAACAGTCCTTCTGACTTTTCTACAACTCCTCGTGTAGTAGAATCTCCGTATGTAGGCCCAGAAGTATTTTATGATTCTTGTTAACAGCTTGCCGAAGTCAGCCAAGACTAACAGGAACAGTGGTATTCCTATGATTGCGTAGACAATCGTAGCAACTCGCCCAGAAGTAGTTTTTGGAGATATGTGGCCATAACCTGAAATGTCGAAAAATAATACATATTTAACGTATCAAATTAACAATGGACCAAGTCTACACACATCTTTGTAAACTAGTATACAGTAAAAGACACTAAAAAGTACTATAGATTAACCATTTACAACAATTTGAAAAAAACGAATCACAAATATGTAACATGACATTGAAATCATGAAAATGTAATGAATAATTGTGAAATTAAAAAAGGAGGGATAAAAAATAAAACACATGAAAAATAGTTACTGTATAGTACAAAGTTAATAGGTATTATCTTTCATGATAAATGAGTTTTATGTTTTTCGAGTGAGATGAATCTTACCAATCGTAGTAATTAACGTCATGCAGTAGACGAACGAATTCATGAAGTTCCAAGATTTCTGTCCGCTGTAGGACGTAACACCTGCTTCATGAGCCGTGTGTAATTGCTCTTCAAATTCAAATAATTTCTTCCTTGCCATCGATTTCCAATCATCCTCTTTTAAATAATGGCTCCCACGCCACAAACTTTCAATAAAGTCACGTTTGACCCCCCTACTGCCACATTTATAAGCGTTTTCAAAAGAACCTTCCAATGTTTTGAACATCATTCCACCTAAACCACATATTATGATCAATATCAATAAGTCACATATACACCTGTTTCTAAGCAATCTAATTCTTTCACATTCTTGTCTGTGCTCCTCCTTGAATTGTTGCCAATTTGCCAAGAATTTCCACCGTGATCTTGTCACTTTCTTTTCCTTTTCTTTAACTGTAGGCTTTGCGGTTATTTCCTTACTATCAGAAGCATCTAAACTCCTTCTCTTTAATACCTTAGATTCAGCAACAGATCGTTTTCGCAAAACTGATTTACGTTCGATCTCTGATTTCCTATCATCATCAGGTGCCAATATAATATTATTTTGACTTTCACGGTTATCAGCTTCTTGACTCAAAATATTTAGTTTACGCGTTAACTCAGCTGTCTTTTCTAATAAATCGAATTCGTATTCGTTTTCGCTTGGCGATGTTGAATAACAACTTGAAGTATATTCAGACTGACTAGCATCAATATACCCTGAGCTTTGCCTACTGTGTTTTTCATAATTTTCTTCTACTTTCTGTTTCACAGCCAATCCTGATAAAATTTCTCTATCACTTATAATTTGAATAGTCTTCGGACATGATATACCTCTTGTATTTCTTAGAGTTGATGGGGTTTTATTGGGTGTCTTCAAAACCTTATTATCTTTATACTCAGATGGTAGTCTGGGATCATCTTTAGGTATTGATAAACTTCTAGCTCGTGCTTTTTGCATCAATTCTATTATCTCCCGACTTGTTTGACTCATACTAGTACCGGTTTTGTCTACAACAGCAGGAATATCGAACCGATTTATTGATTGTGAGCGTTTTGCTCTTGGTGATCTATTTTTCATAAAACGGCGTGGCGTTGGTACCACCTTACGTTTTGCTCCACTTACGTTGTTATTCTGTTGGTATATTTGATCCTCACTCATTTCACTTTCACTAGTTTTACCCTGTAAATTACGGGTACCATATTAATCTTCTTAAAAAAAAATTTAACGTTATATACACTCAGAAATTAGGAAATTAAATTTTGGTTACAATTACTGTGCCAATTGAAAATATAGCCCTATGAATAAAGCTATTAGTAGAAACAGAATGACATAAAAACTGACCCCAAATCTGCTTGCAGATTTACTCCTCGCAGGTTTTACAGGTGGTACTTTACTTTGTGGTTCTTCTCTTGGTGGCTTAGTTGGTTGTTTGAGAATAATTGGTTTTGCATCAACAGAAAGTTTTCTACTAGGAGTTCTAACTATTCTTTCCCGTACTTCCACTACAGGTTTTTGTTCTGGAAGTAATTTTTTACTGGGTGTTCTTTCTAGTTGTATAACTTTAGTCACAAGTTCACCTGTAGCAGGTGTTGATTCTTTGGTTTCTTTCGTTTTCACACTTTGTTTCGTGTCTGTATCATCGAAGTTAAACACCTCATTTTTAACCGGAGTCTTAGGTTTTTTAGGTTTTTCCGCGGCTTTTTTATCAGAAATTTCATCAGGATAAACTATTTCCTCCAGCTTCTTAGGAGTAGACGGTATGGGAAAAGGAAAGTCCTTATCTACTGGCGAATTAGTCTTTGTAATTGGCGGAGATAAGGAATGCCTAGTATCTTTCCTTTCTCGATCACTTGGTAGGGAATCTCTTGTTAAAGAACCTCGACGATGAGTATCTTCATCTTTTAGATTCAAAGTATAATTTGTACTGAGAAGTTTATTCGTAGGATCAATGAAACTTCCTTTACGTTCTAATGATGACCCATCTTCTTTATCTTTATCCTTATCGGGAATCGCGAAAGGTGAAATACTTCGACGTCTTCTTTCTGTTGCTGCCATAGCTCTGGCTTCAAGAATTTCTTCTGTATCCAAATCGTATACTGGATCTTTACTAGTAGCTTGTTCTTGAACTAAACGTTTCATTTCTTCATACGTATTATCAGCTTCAATTTCTCTTGAAGACCTTTGTGGTTGCATATCTTCGTCATCGGAGGTCGTGTCTTCATGAGGAACAAAAGTCCTGCTCGGTTCTGGGGTTTTCTCTCTCTGTCTCGTAGCCTGTGATCTATTCTTGGACAAGTTCCTACGTTTCCTAAGAGAGGACTTCTCCATGGGATCCTCCATTTCTTCTGATTTTTCACTACTTGGAGAACCGGGTATATCTGATTGGTTTGAATCAGGGCTGGTCGGGGTTTCGGGATCTCGTTTAGGGACAGGGATTCTAATGATATGACTTTCAACTTCACTGTCCTCTTCACTCATTCCTGAGCCAATCTACACCAACTGAAAACAAAAATAAAAACAATTTAACCGTGTCAAAGCGACCGAAGAACTGATTTAAATCTATTGACATGATACTATTTAGCAATACCGTAATTTGGCACTACATTGTAAATCGTCTGCCAATACTCGGTAATTATCGGAACGGCAATATCAATTAGGCATATAGGAAAAGTAAACTCACCATTCGCATCTACTGCGTCCAGAATCTCCTTTATCACATCGGGGTCAGAGTGTTCTAATAAAAGAATCTATTTCAGACGCCTCATCATTTCGAACGTAAACAAACGTCGGTATAATAACGCGACGCGATCCATCCTCGTCTTGCACTGGCTGGTCGTTCCGGATAGAAAATCGATTTTCAATAACGCTGATGCCCGACTTTCGATTTGAAAATTGAATTAAATGACGTGAATTTTCGAAATAGACTTCCAACGTTAGGAGAGCGCGGGGACTGAGAGCAAATGCGCCAACCGCGCCGGGCAGTGTTCCAAATTTAAAACACCACCACAGACGATCTTTGTATGTGTACCTACTGGAAATAAAAACGTGTGATCGACCAGCGTATCTTGATACTTTACAAGCGAGTCATTGCACAAAAGAATTCCTTTGGGAAACAATTTTGCAATGTGTACTTATACATCTCTCTAGAGTAGCTATTTAGAAGCTTGATCAGCACGAGTATGTTCAATTACTCAACCGTAAAGTCTGTCGATCAAACTGTATATATGTATATTTTTTACGTTCCTTTTTTCATAGCAATATACTGGTGTTATTCATCTTGCTGTATTTGGTAACCTTTTCTTTATGATGTTCATGATATGCAACTCATCATAATAAGTGCATTAAGTCACGTCGGAACGTGATAAATGGTCTCACGTGTCTATGAGTATGTGGCCAGAATATGCTCCGCTATTACCACATGTGACATTATTCTGAATCTTTCTTCTGAGTTCTAATTTTATTATGTTCAAACCAAGTTTATTTAATCGAGCAACTTTAAAATGAATTGTTTTTAAACCGAAACTGGTTGGTACAGACCGAACTGTTACAGATCCACTATGTACCCTTATTTGCTCCTACTCCTACTCCTACTTCTGCACCCTCAGCACATATTCTTCTTCCCCTCTGCTCATACTTCCACACACCTCAGTCTCAGTCCAATATCCATACCAATCGGTCGTGTCGCCACAAATTATACCTTTTTTTTTAAATCCTTCAACCCCGAGACTCGTAACAGAACGCTACGTGCGCGTTAAATAAACGCAACAGTCCCGCCACGTTCACGAAACGCTCACGTTACGTTTCTACGTGTAATTTTATTTACAAAATCGTACTCAACGTCTTTGCAAGGGACACTGACGCTCTTTTTTTCTTTTTATTGTCGTATACAGGTGGCAAACAAGCATTCAGTCCACCTGTTGCTACGCGGTCACTACCGCCCATGGACATGACTAATTATTCCCAAGTACTACACCTGAGGACTAAGATGTTCACCTCGTGTACAAATATAGTTCTACCACCTATGCCTGGTTATGTGTTGTTAACTATTTAATTGATAAGCTTTAAATGTAGTATACATTTTTAAATACAGTGCAAAAATGTATAATTATGGAACTGGGCGTAAATATTTACAAAATTGTGATTCAATTACTTTACTGTGCACTACAAGATATTTAATTTCATGTAGTCGATTATTCTACAAAAGGTATAAGGATTACCCTTTCAAAAATTTCCCACATCAATAAAATACCTCTTAATAACCATTTTCGGTGAATCGATTAAATTACATTTAGGACTAAGGTTATAATGAACCAAACAAAAAAGAAACAATCTGGACCATAGATTTAACTTTTCAGAAATGTTTTGCGCAGCCGTCGCGAACATGAAAGGATTAACAAGCGTTCCTTTGAGAACGAGAACAAATAAAATCACTGTTTAAAACCCACTGCAAACCTTTGTACGTGTTGAACTTTAAAGACTTTGAAACAATACCCTTTTTGTACGTACGTATATCTGTACATACAGATAATATGTATGTATATTAACGAAAGGTCACTGACGCACTTACTGATTCGACATAAAATCTTAAAAAGTACTTGACTTATGAAGCTGAAATTTCGCAGATAGCTTAAATCGTATAAAGGTAGCATGCAGTCCACCTGATAAGTGGTCAGTACCACGTGAAAGTACTTAGTGATGATTACTTCATCATGCCGTACGATTGAATCGTACTTGATCACAGATGCGTTGTTACACCTGAGGACTAACATGTTCGCTTTGCGTGTAAGTGTGGCCGGCAACCACGCCTCTCCAAACCGATTGCTTGATCTCCCCGATCAAACTGCATAAGTTCTATCACACTACAACAATTGACTGACAACTACTTTTTTTTAGAAGGAAACAATAAAGACCCAATCGCATCCATACGAGTGTTGCCAACCAACAATGGCGGAAACACATTTCATGCGTAATTAACAACACTATTGTCAAGGAGACAAGATAACATAAATATCAAGGTTATGAATTGTTTGTTAAGACTGATAACTATATTATCATCGTTTTGAAAGACATTTTTGGTATGAAGTAGCAAATGTACACAGTAAATATAAAAGACAAGGTAGATAAAACTCTAAACTCTCATTTTTTGAGGCTATTACCATAACTTATTAATTACGTGGTGTTACTGATATTTTTATATTTGTTATTTCATACATATTTCACAGATATATACTTACCATATAATACTAGTGTATTCGTAAAATTCGAAAGAAATAAATGAATATTTAGTACTTTCCAAGTATAGTTTAGTATTTCTGAAATATTAGTATATACCTGCGTGTTATAAATAGCACATTATACTTTAAGATAATATGCCGTATGTTTTCCGTCAGGCGCTTATGAAATGTTTCTTATAACACTTGCAGCATTTCTAACAAATGTAAGTGAATAAAGTAACTATTCGTTTCTATCGTTTCTCATAATCTGTGGTAGTCCCGGACAAGACAAACTAGACCCAGACCTGCTACTGAAGTAAATTCAACAAGTCTATCTGGTCAGGATTCGAACTGAGAACTTTTGCGCCGTCGTTGCGTCACACGGGGGATCTTAACTAAATCTGAATTTAATTCATAAATTTAGGGGGATGGAGAAATATTTGTACGTGCTATTGAAGAGGAAAATTAATTTTATGGGTAGAGACAGTTTTTAATACTACATCAAAACGAATCATCATTCACATTAATGGTACGTCGAGTGGAAGCAAAAACAAACATGACTACGAAATGTAGTTAATGAAATTCATGATTTGTTATTGCTTAATAAATTAAGTACCTACATATAAAAAATATCGGCTAACCCTCCTATACTACACACTACACACACATAAGCGCAAAAACATCTCCAAGCTGATTCACCTACTTATACTTATGTCCAAGAAAACTTAATGTAAATTAACATAATGTAGCATTTATAACTTGCTTAAAGAACTTTTAACGGTACTACTCACTTTGCTTATTTAAATGCGTTTATTTTTCGATCAAACGATAATTTTAAGTCTCAAAGCTTTTAGTAAAGCTAAATATATTATTAGCAATGTAGCTTTCCATTAAAGAACTTTCGCTACAATATTCATAGTCATTAGCTCCCGTCGCTTACTTAGTTCTAAGTTTAAAATTCATTTTTTATCGTCTTAAGGTAGCAAACGAGCATGCAGTCCGCCTGATGGTAAGTGGACACTGCCACCCATGGACATTAGTAATCATCACCGAGTACGATTAAATCGTACTCGAGATTGACCACAGATTCGTTGCTACCCTTGAGGACTGCGATGTTCGCCTTACGTTTAAGTATAGCCGGCAACCACGCCTCTCCAAACCGAAACACAATAAATTGCTTCACGGAGGATTATGAGGGTGGCGGTGGTACCTGCCCAGTCAAACTACATGTGTTCTACCACCTGTCGACCACCTTCAATTAAATAACATAGGTACTATATCTGGATAGCAAACTTACTCCGTGAAGTAATTGATTGTGTTTCGGTTTGGAGAGGCGTGGCTATACCTACTTACAAACGAGGCGAACATCTCAGTCCTCACGGGTAACGCATTTGTGGTCAATCTTGGGTCAATCGTACTTAGGGATGACTACTAATGTCCATAGGCGGCAGTGACCACTTACCATCAGGTGGACTGCATGCGCGTTTACTACCTTTACACAATAAAAAAAATATATACTATATCTGGATTGCAAAGGTTGGCAACGGGAAACTCTTACTAAGATTTTGCTGGCAACCAGTCCGTCCGTCTCATCTCTTGTACCGAAATCGATTTACACTTGAATTTTTCACAAAATATGTGTTACTATGGGCGCTACAACAACAAATACTAAATATTAAAAGTTATAATGGGTCTTCATTAAAGAAACCCGTTTTTTCAGCAAACATTAAAGCGAAATAAATTATTAGCAATTAGTAATGTGTCAGATATCCATATACGCGGATATCCGAGGGAGAAAGAAGATCCGTGTCCGTATCCGTATCCGTGACTTTTTGGGCGGATAATTTACGGATCTTTTACCTCATTAATTTTCAATACAGAAATAAAATTTAACACTGGATTATTTTACATTCACAATTTATATCCAGTTGGTAGAACTTATGTTATTCGACCAGGGAAGTACCACCGCCACCCTCATTAACCTCCATGAAGCAATTTATTGTTTTTCGGTTTGGAGAGGCGTGGGTGCCGGCTATACTTAAACACGAGGCGAACATCATAGTCCTCAAAGGTAGCAACGCATTTGTGGTCAACCTTGGGTACGCAGTAATCGTACGCAGGGATGATTACTAATGCCCGTGGGCGGCAGTGACCACTAAACATCAGGTGGACTGCATGCTCGATTGCTACCTTTAAACGATAAAAAAAAATTAAAAAAAACCTCTTGGGTACGTGTTAGTAACACTATAAACAGCATTATTCTAGACAAACTTCGAAGACGAAAGAAAAAAGGGCCACAACTATCAAGATCATTCGCACCTTCATGGATTGATTGGTTGTAAGAAGGTTAAGATCCATATCAGTATTCGCGGAACTTGACACCAAATATTCGGATCCGTATCCGCGGATATACTTTGTTAACGATCCGGCACATCACTATTAGTAGCAGGTTATCCATTAAAGAACCTTCGCTACGGCATTTATTGAAGTCATTAGCTCCCGTCGCTTGCTTAGTTCTAAGTTGGAAATCTAATGCAAATAAAATAGGTAATGGAGGATTACAATGGTGGCAGTGGTACCCCGGTTGAAATACACAAGTTCTACCACCGAGAGGCGTAATTGACGGCTATACTTATACACAAGACGAACATCTTAGTTTTCTTGAACTTGGGTATGATTTAATTGTGTTTGGAGATTGTTACTGATTTTTACGCTTGCAGCCTGTATACAATAAAAAAGAAAATATAAAAACTGGGGGTTAATGGTAGAATGGTGAAAATTTAGGGTTGTATGTATTTTTAATATACGTTGTTAACGATCCGCCACATCACTATTTGCACAGATATATTAATATAAGTATATCTGTGACTATTTGCAATGCAGGTTATCCAATAAAGAACCTTCGCTACGACATTTATTGAAGTCATTAGCTCCCGTCGCTTGCTTAATTCTTAGTTGGATATTTAATGCAGATAAAATAGGTACTATATCTGGATTCTGGGTAATAGACTTACTGATTTTAGGGTTCCGTACGCAAAGGCTAGCAACGGGAACCTCTTATTAGGATTTCGGTATCAGTCCGTCTGTCCGCCCGTCAATCCGTCTCATGTACCGTACTCGATATACATCCACAAAATATGTGTTACTATGTCCGCTACAACAACAAATACTAAAGAAACCCATATTTTATCGTTTTCAGTGGACATTTAGCGAAATAAATTATTAGCAATGATCTATTAAAGAACTTTTGCCACGATATTTTATGAAGTCATGAGCTCCCATCGCTTACGTTCTCGTTACGTTACGTTATCGTAAGTTGAAAATACATGCGAATAACCTAGATACTATATTACAAGTCTGGACCATGTTAACTGATTTAGTTAAATAGTTGCTCTATAATTTAATTGGTTTAAGAGGTCACCGCCGCACATGGACATCTTCTATACATATAATAAAGCTAAAGAGGGTCGAAAGTCCGTATATGGAATACATTAAAAAAAAATTGGCTGGGGATACTTAGGATCGATAATAGAACACGTTCCAACAGTTTTTAGATTTTTTGTCTGTTTGTCTGTTTAT
>DWNR01002964.1:0-12316 GCA_018250455.1 Polygonus leo
CTGAGCCGCTCTTAGTCTGACCCCTCCCCCCTAGCCTGTCCGGTATGGGTGGCCCTGTCCGGCATAGCCTAGGGGATGATCGGGATACGCAAGCCCCCCCACCACGCAACTGCAATAGTTTCAGGTATAAAGTTTATCATCTGCGCTGGAAGCTAGAATTAATGCCTTGGCTTTGGTTATCCGTGGAATTTTCCCTGAATTATTACCGCGGGTCCAGCTCTGGATTAGTCGGATAAGGACAGAAAGTAAAGACACTATTTCATTTCCCGCCAACGCTGTCGACTACCTATTATGTCACGGAAATCCAATAGTACAATAGGAATATATATTATGAAGATAGATATTACTGGATCTGCATTGTTATTTTGAAGGCAAGTGTGGGTTCTGAGAAAATTAAATCTCTCTTAAAATAAAGTATTCTGTATGGTGTATGTACTCAAGACAATTTACAGTTTCGCATTAAATTAACCTTCAATAAATACATTTAACTAGTTATTCTAGAAGTAAATATGCCATTGGTAGGATGAAACCTACCTTTACCTACTTTATTTTAATACAATAAATACGTTAAAGGTCAAATTCGTAGGGAGGAACGGAAACAATTTTCTACATCTACATCATTCATAAGAAGGGTTGACTACAGGCAGACGGTCGTAAAACTACTGTCACATTCAAATTCAACACGGATGTGAGTAATCATATCGCGGCAAACCGAAATATATAAATTCAGAGCAGAAACTGGCGAAGAGCATATTAAAAAGTTATAAGATTTTCAAAAAAAACATGCTACGATTTATGTTAGAACTCGAACAATTTTTAATGACCTACTTGGCGGACACAGTTTATGTTCGTAGTATAATGTGAATAGTTGCCACTTTCTACTTCATATTTCAGCTAATAAAATACTATATGAAATATGGATGGCGCATTTAAATTTTGGACACTCTGTGAAAATGAAGATAAGTGAAAGTAGAGTGTAGTAGAATTGGAGAAATAAAATTTGACTACATTCATAATATTCAGATTGCTGAGGATTTAATATTTTCACCCTTAAATGTATGACTTACTTGCTATCAAATATCGTAGTAAAATCAAGAGAAATGAAGCAAAAAGGCGAAAAATATTGTACCGTTTTACTTACCGTTTATATTATTTGACCTACATTTAGATCAGTTCAAGGCCACATGGCTCCCCTTCTCGTTGTCGGGCATGGATAGATTTGTTCTAAGTTGTTCACCGTTCCCCCGAATCAAATTATTGTTGGTTGGAATTTCGACAGTGACCAATCCCTTAATTGCCTTAATCCACTTTACAGGTAACGTTCGCTCCAGGTTTCAAATAAATGTTTTGCAGGAATTTCAATTTGGAAGCTTTGAATCGCTTACTAAGTTCGTGTTTTCTATATATTTGATTCATTGAAGTTATGTCTACATGTAAATTGTTTTCTTATAGCTTTATAATGAGCTTAAATATACTAATTTATTATTATTATTATTTATTAATTTATTATTTATTTACTAATTTGTAACGTCCTTGGCGATCATATTTTTATATCAATCCTTCGTAGTTTTATCTAATTGTTTAGCTATGAATGAATCTTTCGCACGTAAATCCAAAATTTTCCCCTCATTCAGTCGCCAATTTTCCACAAATGCACTGATAATAGGATCATATGTTGTACCCATTATCATGGGGTCGACTTCCTCAACATTTCTCGTAATAGATGAGTGTGGGGAGCGAACCTAGGGCCCGAAAATAACTAGCCTTAATGGTATTGTTAACTGACCCACATTTTGGGTGATCACAAGTCGTACACGGCAAATGTAACCCTTTGGGGAGATATTAGAAAGTTAGACGATTTTGACTTATACTTGTTCCTTTAGAAGAGGTTAGAGTTAAGTATTTGTTGAAGATTAAAATTGTTATGGAAGTTTTATATTACGTAAAGATATACCATAATAAGTAACTGTAAAGGAAAAACCCCAAAGACAGCGATGGAAGATGAAAGATTTGCAGCCAATCGATGAGGTTAATGAAATGTTTATGTGATCTTATTGATACGCCGTGAATTAAACGTAATTTCAGGATTAGCAACATTATCTATAGTACTATTCATGTACGTATGAGTAAAGGGCCATGTCATTCCAATGTTTCGTTCATTAAAAACCATTGCGGCATTAGCGAAGTCAGAAGCAATATAGCGTTAATTTGCACGAAACCACGCGGCCATTTTCGATTTATACGCGTTTTCTGTTTTCTGATTGACACCATTTCGATGATTTATTCCGAAATTTTTCGTCACTGCTGAATTTGCGGTATAAAATATTTAACGACCGTCCGAACGTATAACCCATTTTTATTTATAAAATATGTACATATTGCGCTATGTTTGTAGAAGGGTGATTATAAATATCAAATGATGGAATGTTGGTACTTATGAGATGTGTAGTTTAGTGTATAATATACTATTTTTTAAGTCTCATCAAAAAACTAAAAATCGTCTTAATCAGAGTAGGTTACGATATTATGTTGTAACACATTGGATACACATAAAAGTAAAATTCAATCAATTTAAAAATTAGCGTCGTTCCTAGGTAAATTACTATTTAGTTCAGAGTTAAGTGGCAATGATAAACTTTTATTATGATGTAATATATTTATAATATCCATTCTCCCTTGAAAACTTGGTAGACAACGCTTGCATTGAAGTTTACATTCACCGTCGGATTACATAAAGTGGCTATAGCTGTGGTAAATAATTTGGGTGAATACAAAGTGTTCAGGAATTTATCCAGACTTAAGCCGTATATGAACTTAGTGGCTGTGGAATTCTACGCGAATTGTAATCGCTAACTTTAAATTTCAGATGGAAACAGAAAGTGGGTAGATGTTTGCAATTTTCCTCCTTTCTTGAATTAATATCCTTTCTTGAATTGTGGTGAGGAGCAATAAATATAACGCTACGATTAGGATACATCTTAGTTTCTTGCTGGTCATAAACTTTTTGTAGATGTCACTTGGTTTTTGTGTTGGCATTATAGATGAAGAAGTCCGTAAGGAGAAGACCTTTAATAAAAAAGAGGATTTGCCTCCTTGTATCAATACGCTTACTTGATCGCGGTAAGTGAACTTAGCAAGAAGTCTCTGTTTTCCATTCTTTAACAAGAATCCTTAACTAGATTCCTGTGACGTCAACGGGTGCACAATGGAGCTACTCGGCCCTTAAAACACGGCCTATGATGAAATAGTACCATTAAAAGACAATTTAGTGTCAGTTGTAACATGAAATCAGGTCAAATGGAAACGTTTTAAAAAAAGGTAGGGCATGATTTACGCTGGAACGCGTTCACCAAATTCTTAATGACCTACTTGGCTGGCACAGTTAATGTTCGTCGCATAATGTGAATCGTTGCAACTTTTAACTTTATATTTCAGCTAATAATATTCGCGAATACTTTTGTGAAATGTAGATGCCCTATTTTGTTATTTTGTCATTAAAGAAAGTCTTTTAGATTGTTGAAGAAATGGCTCAGTGAAAATAGAAAGTGGATAGGATTTTGCTGAAGTCAATAGCACTGTAATACATCGCCGTCAAGTTATTTGTCTAACATTTCCTAACACAAACTGTCTGGCGGCAGTATGTTGGTAACCTTTTATGTGCGATTCCTACCTTTACTTGGCCCATTAGTTCTACAAAATATTTTGTTTTTATTATATTTTTTGTATCTAAAGGGTAACATTTGAGATAGGTTACGATACCTACGGTTCATTATATGTGCGAATCCAATTTACCATGTACAACTACCTCTTGACGCTTTTCCGGACTGCTAAGAGATAGGCGTTCTTCCAAAAAGTTGGAAAAAAGATCTCCTTAAAAATGACAATTCTTTGGCGACTTATCTAGTTTTGACTTTTCATATGCGAGGAAAACATATTGCAAAAATTAGTAATCTTTATAGTATAAAGTAAAAAAAAATATCTGTATAATAGTTACGTCCATTATCGTTAGTGTGTAAGAATAAATGATGTTTGATTCTAGATAATAGTCGTTAAGGATCTACGGAAAGGTAGTGAAGTGTAAACGGTGAGATATTTTATTATCTCCGTCGTACCTTTTTTAATGCTGTCATAATGGCCGCGTCCCCATTTACTTGAACTTGCTTGTAATAAAATTTAATTTGACTGCTGCTAATCTTATGCGTACCTTTCAGATATCTTCGCCCTGAAGATAATATTGTTTATCTTGACTTTAATTGAATATCATTGTCTCAGGAGAAACGTGTCTTATAATGAATATTATTTGCAATTAGTTTTTTCTGTCATGTTATTTATAATGATATCAAAGCGAAATTGAAATGAAAATGAATGATCATAAATCAAATACAAACAACAGTAAATACTCCTTGTAAAGTTGAAGCACGAACAAAGTTGATAGTACTTCTTCTTAATTCCTTCTAAGCAATCTGTTGTTGGTGTTCAGATTGAAAGCCTTCTAATAATTGTGTTAATCTACTACGTTGTAAGCTGATCTCTCTCTGAGGAAGGCATCTATTCTATGTATTTTGTTTCTCACAGCTGTGCCTGTGACTTCGTCCGCGTGTAATTTATTATATTGTATAATATAATAGTAAAATAAAATTAAAAGTGGCCTAATTTACTCCTTATTACATCAGCTATCTGCTTGTGAAGGTCCCGTCAAGTCCCAGCCGTTCCAGAGATTAGCCGGAACAAACAGACGGACAAAAATTAGTAAAAATATGTTGGTATATACAATTGTTATTAGTTCTAAGCGGTTATTTTTATATTACAAACAGACACTTCAATTTTATTTATTTGTACAGAATATAGATAATAATGTATTTAATGTAACTAAAGAATCAGTGAACAATACCAACCAAGCTTCTGTCTAAAATATTTGTTGAAGGCATTCTATAACAACAAATTTTTAGCGATACTGAACAAAAAAATAATATAATAAATATGTCCAGGAAAGGCCTTCTGTGTTACTTGAGCTGACAAAATTGTGCTTTCACCATTTATTTACCAAGTGATAAAAGGATAATAGTCACACATATTACTACAAAGTCGACATCCTCGACTTTCTGCGCAATAGACGAGGGTGCGGACACTTTGCGACGCTTCGACATGAGAAAACGAAATAATAGCTACAGTAATGGTGTTTCTTACTGACTTAAATGGAACGCACCAATTTGGTACATTTCGACCAAGTCATTATTATAAAATTGTAATAGAAATATTATAACAATTAGAGACCACTAGAAATGAAACTAAGCGATAGTTACAGTCATGATATTGATAGATGCGACTGTAACTTGTAGATTAGTTGCGTTCATAATTACCATAATGTTACTTTTTTAGGTAGTATTGTGGCCCATTTTTGCAAATAATCTTTTTTATCGTATAAAGGTAGCAAACGAGCATCGCCTCATGGTAAGTGGTCACTACTGCTCATGAGCAATAGTAATCATCCCCGCGTACGATTGGATCGTACTTGGGGTTGACCACAGAGATGTTGCTACCCTTGAGAACTAAAATTTTCGCCTAGTGTTTCGGCATCCACACCTCTGAAACAATATAAATTGATTCAACGAGGTTTATGAGGTAAGTATACTACCGTTATTCTGCATTTGAATATATCTAGTCTCTATGATTATACTTGCCAAAGTAATCGGTGATTAATATAGTCGTTTTTTTATAAAATTTCCCACGAACATCAACCCAGTCAAGTTTTATATAATAAGTGTACAGAAAATAATATCCTAGCTTCTTCATCGTATGATAAACTGACAACACGTTATACCCATTACCTCCGCGGTGACTTCCTCAATGTTACTTTGGCAATGAATGAAGACGTACATTTATCAAGACCTCAGTGTGAGATCGCGAAATAATAGATTACCCTTATGGCTTTGTTGAGTCACTCGGTTGGTAGATGATTACAAGCCTAGCTGTTTATTTATATGTGGTGATTTATATCAATGACTTTTGTCTAAATGTATTTGTTTTAGACAAAGGCTCTTTCAAATTCCTTCCATTGATTAATGTTATCTATGTTTATGACGAAAAACGACTTATTTCGACGATTTAGTCGTTTTTCGTATTATGTACGCATATTTGGTGTTGAATATATTTAAAACTTGCAACTTTATGTGAGACTGTCCGACGAAATTATCACAGTACCTATTGCGGTAATAAGGTAGTGGTGTGAAATTCTTCAACTAAACTGAATTTGAAAAAAAATAACGTTCTGTAACGAAATCGGAGTTGTTCATGCTAGATTATTCAGATAAAATTATTGATTTCGTGTTATAATAATTAAGTCTCGACTACATAGGTCGAATTCACTGCAGATGGAAAGCAAAAACCGATTGGGGTTTTCATTATTTTCATAAATATTTATCTATTTGCATTTGAATGGTTATGTTATAGAATCAAATTAATATTAACATGCCCGTTCGAATATTTTTACTAGTTCCCCTCAGTGTTTTCCATTAACATATCCAATCAATCTACGTTTACTTTTCAGTGTACATACATTAACGTGTGCAAATATAGCAGCGGTGATCCCGCGTTGTTGCGCGGTGATTGCGCGGTAAAATATTCCTTTGCCAGTTACACGTGACTGTATTTACGGTGAAAAATTCGTCAACTCATCTACATTCGTTTCATATACATGAGAGTCTAGGATTGACACGTGCATTGTCAAGTGCTGAGCGGGAAATTAAACGTTTCTCGGAACTTTTTTATAGCGTACTAGCCCACGACCCACGCAACTTCATTTTCGTGAGAGACTGGGTCAAATTTTCGCCGTTTTTACAACATTTTTCGTTGATTCTCCGCTGCTATTAGTCGAAGCGTGATGTTATATAGCCTTTAGCCTTCTTTAATAAATAGGTCATTCAACACAAAAATATTTTTTCAATTCGAACCAGTACTTCCTTAGATTAGGGCCTTCAAAGAAACAAACAAACTCTCCAGCTTTAGTATATTAGTATAGATGAAGCCTGAAAAAGGGGCCAACCCACGAGACGGTAAGTGGTTACTGCTGCCCATGGACATTTATATCATCTACAGGTACGATTGAACCATATCTTGGTTGGAACTAAGTTGCGTTGCTACCCTTAAGGACTAAGATGTTCGCTTCATGTGTAATATATTTGACAATCATGCCTCTCCATCCCGAAACACAAGAAGTACTTCACGAAGGATTATGAAGGTGGATTTCTATATTATAAACGACATTAAACAACCGATTCGCTATTAATATCTATTAGGTACTGACTTCTATTGTCCCCTTTAATATTTTTGCTTTAGATTTCTCACAGGTGACATAGAAGACAATGTCCACTCGTAAGGTGGGCTGTATGCTCATTTGCTACTTCAATAACACAAAAAGTAGAGGAGGCTAAGAAGTTTTTGAACAAATGCATAAGTTCAATTTATTGACTAGCTTTGACTTACCAAATTGACGTACTACAGTAGCATTTCGATATATTTTGGGAGCTCCCATTCTAAACCTTCTGAGGCAGGCACTTATTTTCCACTTGTGGATAAATGAGAACTCAGTCCGAACCCGTATTTAGGAAATCCGGAACCTTGTCGTATTGAAATTGCATTTAAAGTGGGCCATAGCTCGGGGGCGTAAAGTGTGTAATCGTATATGTAGATTCGACAGGTTTCTTTCGAATAAATGCCCATTTAAATGTAGGTGAGAGTGAAAAAAAGTGAAATAAAGATTTTTGATACTGGAGTACGTAGGACTACGTGGTGTGCGGTTGCATTAGCACCTATGGGTCTTTTGTGTTGAAAAATATAGCCAGATGTGTCGTAATTTAATACAAAAGAACACCCGGACAAACAAACAACCGGACTCAGCTCAGAAGAGTAATTGCAATGATTTAAATCACTTTTCCTGTCGGCGTTAAATATGATAATTCACCTGTTTGCGCCTCGGAATTTGTATATCCGCAAAAAAATAAGCCGACGATGCCGTTTTTATGAGGATTTTATTTTTCTCTTAACTTCGGGTGCAAGTCGGCCTAATGTACGCTCTTATAAAGCTCTTATTTTATGAAAACTCCATCTACGTTCGCGAATGTTATCTCCACAAAAAGGGACGCAACTCGCCCTACGACTCCAGCCTATTAACATAAAATAAATTTGACGGAATATCTCCTTAGGAACAAAAGTAGCGTAACATCGTTGTTCTTGACAATCGTATTTGTGTTATGTTTTATCGTATAAGGGTAGGTAGCAAATGACCATGCAGTCCACCTGACGGTAAGTGTTCACTGCAGCTCATGGACATTACTAATCATTACCAAGTACGATTTAGTCATACCTGAGGTTGACTACAGATGCGTTGTTACACCTGAGGACTAAGATGTTTGCGTCTTTTGTAAGTATTCCGGCAAACCGAACCGGCATGTCTCCAAACCGAAACGCATTTCTTGTGTTTCGCTTCTTGTGCTTCACGGAAGATTATGAGGGTGGATGTGAACTACATGAGTTCTACCACCTGGCAACGTTCTTATGTAGGTAGTACTTAGCAATAAAGCAAAGATCGTAATATCATAAATACGAAACATGGTTAATGAATGTTCGACCAACTGCGAAGGACGTAGTTTTCACTCTGCTATTAATTTTACTCTCATAACGATATAATGTATCATCATTTGCTCTTGATCTTCATCGTTCTCGTGCACGGATGCGAGGTTCTTAAGGAATTTGTTCGGTTATTTCTTTGGCCTTTTATGAGATTATATTGTTACTGTTCTTTTTAGTTCCGTGTCTTATTATAAGACATGCTTGAAGCCACTGTGATTAAGTATGATATGTGAGTGAGTACCATAGTTTATACAACATAGGAATATTTAAAAGTTTAAAGAAATGTTTATTGTGTATTCTTTGTTTAAATATTGTATTTGATTAAATCAATATATATCTAACACACCCCTTGTGTGTGGGCTTTCGTTGTCACTCAGCTCTCGTTTCATTTGTTCACTTAGTTTTGGAACTAGGTGAGGTCGGCACGATACAGGTCTCGTCAGCGTTTACAATGTTCAATTTTTCCGTTTTCCAGTTTTTTATTCATATGACACTGACGGTTGTTAGTACCCCCTACTTGTACTAACACGCCCAAACCGAAAATCAGCTTGACGTTCGAAATCAGCTCTGCGACGTAACTAATAATAACTTCAATATATTTTCATAGTAAAGATTTGGTTAAGTTGTAGAACTTTAACTTTTTCTTGAAACTTAATTATAATTTTCTCATCTAAATGAAATTTTAAATTAAAAAAGCATTAAAAATATTTATAAGACTTCTATTACTTATGTTTTATAGCGCAAAATAAAAAGTGGTCTACCACGTGTAAGCTAGTTGTTCAAATGCTGCAATGTTCCGGTGCCGATCGTAATAAACCATAAAGGAATGGCGGAAACCACATGATATTCTATTTTGTAGGCGCGTTCGCGGCGTATTTTGCATCAACAGGAGCCTGGATCGTGGATCTCAGAATCAGTGGAATCAGAGGAAATAATGCGTGGTTTGAATTTCATACACATAACGCTGTTTTTGATTATGTGTGAATTGGAAAATATACTTGCCTTGCTTTAAGGTAATTAATAATGAGAGTGAAGCTTTGAATCCGCGAAAAGTGTTTGACGTAGTGTATCTGCCCATTCGTGCTTGGTCTAGAATACATATGACATGGTTATTCTTAAAAGATACTTGTGCCGATCAGCAGTAGTATCTGCAGTAATGGTAACAATAATGATTTATGCGATTTAACAAAAAAAATCATAAGTTTGCGAATATTTTACGTGTATTCTACACGAACTCGACTCGTAAACGCTGACGCCGGTACAACCTCAGGCGATACAAGAGTGGAATGGAACTAAGGTAGAATGACAGCACATAAAAAGTTCAACGAATGCTCTGCAAATGAGAAAGGTCAACATTCGTAGGATGCTGAAACGTGTAGGTTACTACACAGATGTTTTGCTCCTTTCGAGCAGGACTATTTATTAGGTACCTACGTCTATTTGAGTAATGTAGGTGTGAAATGCGAAATTGAACGTGGTAGGGTCTATTTGGGTAGCTAATTTCTCAATTCGTATCATTGTTTTCTCAGCGACGTCATCTATTGTTCCATTGCCGCATACGAGTCGAACAATCAAATATTAGGTATATTGCCTTGCCTACCTTACCGTGCCTTGGTAGAACTCATGTAGTTCAACCGGGGAGGTACCACCGCCACCCTCATAATCCTCAGTGAAGCAATTTATTGTGTTTCGGTATGGAGAGGCGTGGTTGCCGGCTATACTTAAACGCGAGGCGAACATCTTAGTCCTCAGGGGTAGCAACGCATCTGTGATCAAACTTAGTTATGACTCAATCGTACTTGAGGATGGTTACTGATGACCATGGGCGGCAGTGGCCACTTACCATCAGGTGGACTGCATGCTCGTTTGCTACCTTTAAACAATAAAAAAAATAAGCACTGCGTCAACTGCGAAGGAGGCAACTTAGCTATGACTGTGCACACTTATACGGTTACTTCGACACAGCATAGGATGAACGACATTTTACAGCTCATGCAAAGTTCAGCGAATTAGAGTTAAATGATAAAGTTTAACTTAAACTGTACTGTTTTCGTTTTCAGGAATTGCACATTTGAATGAAACTTTTCGACGGTATTTTGTTTAAGTTGGTTTGTACAATTTAGTACGTGTACGTGGACGGGTTTCAGTTTGTTCACAGTTAATAGAATTAAATATAATAAATTAACGTATTTAGTTCAGTACTGAGTGGTAAGCACCGCCTAGATAGTGTCGCAGAAAGCTATAATTTCAATAGTGACCATTCCTCATAGTCTACGTAATGGCCACTATTGTCCATGGAGATTTATAATCGAACCCAAATACGATCTTTAGGTCGGTCGCGATTTGTCCGTTTAGATTTTAGCCTTACGTCAATTACGTCCACATTTCCGTAAGTTATTAGTATCAGGCGTTACGTTGCGGAAATCCATAGTTACTACTATGTTGTGGATAAAGTTAGGTTGATATTATTGTATCCACATTTCCCTCTAACCTAAACGTAAGCAATTGATTAATGGAAATTCTATGAATGAGTGAACCAATGAACCAATAAATGAACTTTCATGAAAATGAATCCGTCTGAAATTACGATTTACATTTATTATTATACTATACTATTATTATACTATACTATGCTATACTATACTATATTATTGATATAATAATATCTTTCAAGACACGTATCTATCTTGTAAACTAGTTGGATACAGCGAAACTTTAAACTATATTCTGAGTACGACAGTGCCGTGAGATAATCCAATAAACAAGGCGAAAGCGACGCAAACTATCAGACCGCCTGCAACTTACAGACTGTGAAACCGCGGAACACCTAGATCCATAAACTTGATCCGTCTCCGTTGAGTTCACCGAATTCACTTTGAGATTTACAACCGCACGCTGAGAATGGAGAATGGTCGTGTTAATTGACGTTTCAATTTTCTTGATGCGTGACTTGTCCGGACTGGTTCGGAGTGAATGTAGGTAAATTTCTGGACTCTAACGTTTTCGTTATAAGGTAAGTAGTAAGTATATATTATATTATTAATATCATTATTTCTTCTCTCTAAATATATATTCAAAGTTTTAGAATTGTTTTGCTAAAAACACATCTTTAGTCGAAAAGAAAGAAATTTACGAAATTTTGTTACGTTAAGACGTTAGTCTTGAGTATGATAGGCAAGCTACCAGAGCGTCTGCAACTTACAGACTGTGAAACCGCGGAACACCTAGATCCATAAACTTGATCCGTCTCCGATGAGTTCACCGAATTCACTTTGAGATTTACAGTCGCACGCTGAGAATGGAGAATGGTTGTTTTAATTGACGTTTCCATTTTGACGGACTGTCTCCGAGTGCAAGTAAGTAAATTGGGCTCTAAGATTTTCTCAATACGGTAAATAGTACATATACTTAATATCATCCTTTTTTCTCTCTCTAAATATATATTCAAAGTTTTAGAACTGTTTTGCTAAAAGCAAATCTTTAGCCGAAAAAAAATATTACGAATTTTTGTTACGTTAAGACGTTAGCCTTGCGTATGACAGGCAAACTATCAGAGCGCCTGCAACTTACATTTTGACAGGCAAACTATCAGAGCGCCTGCAACTTACATTCTGTGAAACCGCGGAACACCTAGATCCATAAACTTGATCCGTCTCCGATGAGTTCACCGAATTCACTTTGAGATTTA
>DWNR01002965.1:0-12316 GCA_018250455.1 Polygonus leo
ATATTTTTTTCTATTAGAAAAACTATTAGAAAAACCGATGACTGTAGTTGAGACTATACATAAAAATAAGCCGGAGTACTCTCATAAATAGTATCATTTCAGCAAAGAGAAGATCTTTGTATTCATCGCGTTTTGCTTTTGTATTTGTATCTTACAAGTGTAGTACTAACACTTGTATCTTACAAGAGTAGTACCTTTAGTAAAATCATATATGGAAAACATACCAAGGGCACCTTTTTTACTAGAAGTGGCAAAAAAGTTAGTAATATGTTCTTACATTGCTGGTTCAGCTAAGCAAGCACCCAAAAGAAGTTTGTGTCAATTGCGTGCCCTGACTGATAAAAAACACCATTGATCTGAGTGGTTTGTATAATGAATTTGTATGTAAACAACATTCTAATACATTTTTTTATGCGAGCAATGTAATAATAATTGGTTTGTATTACTATTTTTACTTTTTTTGAACACACTTTGTAAACTCCTTCATTTTTAGTTTTATTTGTCATTATTACAAATAAAAAAAACTACATTCATAAATAAATAAAACATAGTTTTTTAAATATAAATAGATATATAACAATAAATACTGCATGTTTATTTAATTATTGACGTATTTTTCAGTAAAATTTTATTAACGGGTCAAATCTGACCCGAAGCACAGTAACGTCAGTAATAATGAAGACCGTATGAAGGTTAAAAGAACTTAGAAATCCCATATAATAAAAAAAATATGGAATGCCCGAATGGTGTTGGGTGTTCTTTTTTTATATCTAAACTTATTAAGAAAATGATTCTTCGTATACCTCCAACTCCCTAAGAACTAGTGTAGTGAAATATACAAATTACAAAGCAAAAACGAAAAAAATGTACTTATACTGGCCATAATTGGTGCATTTACGGTACAACTTAAACAGTCGACAATATAATTATTCTACTCTATTCTGTTCTATTCTTGTCTATCATAGTATCTCGTATATTCATTCCAATGCTATCTAAACGGCTTTAACAATTCTGTCGATGCCAAATTTCGTATTTCCGAGCCGTCCATTTTGAAATTGGCATCACTGCTACCCGTCCCCAAATGTCTCTAAATAACAAAAGGGTTTGTTTCCGGGTTTCGTACCCTAAGATATGTTTGTTTGGTATAAGAATCTTGCATTTGTAGAAATCGAATCAATACTTTTGTCTTCAATCGTCTGATAGCAATGTAGGACTTCGGCGTTTCTTATCTTTTGATCCATAACAGGTAGACACTTCTGTAATCTTCTGAAACGGTGTATTAATTTTATTTTACCATCAAATAATAGTACAAAAGAGTAGTTACAAAAAGTACCTAAATTATATCCAAAACAAACATATAAAATTTTACGAGGTGGTAGAACTCATGTAGTTCGACCGGGGAGGTACAACCGCCACCCTCATAATCCTCCGTGAAGCAATTTATTGTGTTTCGGTATGGTGAGGCGTGGTTGCCAGCTATACTTAAACACGAGGCGAACATCTTAGTCCTCAGGGGTGGCAACGCATCTGTGATCAAACTTAGGTACACGATAAAAAAATAACCTACCTATATTTAAAGTATAAAGCAGGGCAGATACCATCAGGTTCACTATATGCCCGTTTTTTACATTTATGTGATAAAAAGTCAAATAAAACCAATCTCGAATATACATACACAACATACAAAATTCATTTAGAATTTACGAAATTATATACCGAATATTCCTGACATTTTTCTTTCGCGAGATGATTACAAATAGCTTTATCTTATTGCCTGTCTCCAATCTGAAGTAATCTTACTATTTGCCGGGTACCATTTGGGTTCAACGAAAATTATGTATTCAGGTTTCTACGCAACTTTTCTTGTGAAGATAAGACAATAAAGATAATTCAGGACAGGTTAGACATTTGGATAAAGATATCTGCGGCATGAAGGATTTTCTTCTCAAAACCAATAATATTAAATTCAATTCAGACGTCTCCAAGATAAACAAAGGTTTATTTTTGCACAAGTAACTATTAAGTATTCTTAGTAGTTAAGTGCAGTTTCTTCTGAAGTCAAGCGTTTTTTATAAATAACCCCTATGTATTTATAAATTTCTTGGTAGTGAATATCGTATGGAAATTTTCACGCCTAAAAATGTGAAATAAATTCGAAAGGTGTGTGAAGACGAAATTTATTGTGTTTTAGATTGGTTGTTGTCGAGGCGAACATCTTAGTCCTCAAAGGTAGTCCAGTTAATGTGGATGAAACCTCACCCTTCGGCGAGTGTGTGTTATAGTGAGAATTGTACTTTTCTTTGTTGTTTTACGTTGTATTGTACAGTACGAATGGTGGTAATTTCCTAAGCATTTTCAGTGATAAGTCTTGTATGTTTTTGGTAAAATATTTCAGTAGTAAAACAGTAGGCTATGGGAACAATTCAATACGATAAAATGATGGCCATAATGAATCAAAAATTACCAGATGGTAGAAACCGTTTAGTTCGATCGGGGAGGTACCACTGCCACCCTCATAATCCTCCGTGAAGCAATTTTTATGTTTCGGTTTGGAGAGGCGTGGTTGCCGGCTACACTTATACACGAGGCGAACATCTTAGTCCTCAGGGGCAGAAAGGCATCTGTGATCAAACTTAGATATGCCTTAATTGTACTTGGGGATGATTACTGATGTCCATGGGCGGCACTGATCACTTACCATCAGGTGGACTGCATGCTCGTTTGCTGTGAAGATACAAAAAGTAAGACAATAATAGTATGGAATGATGATGATAGTGATAATGATAAAATTTCCCTGAATGTAAGTACGCTACTTTTAACTTTACTTTTAGAAAAATACAGAGTTTTTATCTTAGAGATTCTCTTTCAGAAAGTCGCAAACACAATTCAAATGCTTAGTCAAATCTTTTTATCTGAATCTTCCTCATTTATATTGGACCGAAAATATTCGAGGGATCCTTTTTACGGTTATTTCTTAACCTGATAGTTTGCAAAGATGGGCTTGAGGGAATCTCATTATATATTCCATAAGAAACATCCTTGTAAAATGGATACTTTTATTGTCAGTTTCACTATTGGCTTATTTTGGTAAACAAAAACGAAGAATGCAAATATAAGGAAGTTTATACATACCTCATATTCCTCCGTGAAGCATTTGTTGTGTTTCGGTTTGGAGAGGCGTGATTGCCGGCTATACTTATATACGAGGCGAACATTTTAGTCCTCAAGGGTAGCAACGCATCTGTGATCAAATTCAGGTATGATTCAATCGTACTTGTGCATGATTATTGATGTCTATGGGCGGCAGTGACCACTTACCATCAGGTGGACAGCATATCTGTTTGTTACCTTAATTCGATAAAAAAGCATATAAAATACAACTGTATCTTTTCTTTCGTATAGTCGTAACTACTAGCTGACACAGCACTGCCATAAAAATGATAAAAAATGGAGGTCGGTGGTAGAAGAGTAAAAGTTTAAGGGGGTATGTATTTTTAAAGCCAAATTATTACATTACACAGCATTAAACTAAAAAATGTTGTCCAAAAAAATATATTTTTGGGGTGGACCACCCTTATTACCTATCCGATCTAATTGTGAATCTAGATTGCTGTCAAATCAACTTAGTGTCACTCAGATGAAATCATAACCCCTAACGCCAAATCCCTAACGGGGCAGGCTGAGAGTATAGAGTGTCAAGCGGCACGGTTTATAATATTAGCAAGCCACAAACTTCCAGAACTTTTGAATTCAAAAGATTTTGAGAGCGTTGTACATTAAGAGTAATATTTTTCAATTACTTCTCATTTTGCTGTAGAATTTTCTCGAACATTAATCAGGGGGACGGCCGCAGAAAATTTGCAGGGAAATTGCCTTCGTAATTGTTGCGGAATCTTGTTAGCTGACGCTTAGATGACCCTCTCTTGCTTTTGTTGGTGGCTGAAGCTATTTCAAGAAGGTTTCAATCCAAAAATTCTTCTTATAAAGACTTTTCTATCCATCCGTCCGTGCGTCCATTCGTTCGTCCGTTCGTCACAGTCTTTATTTCAAAAACATATAAAGTTTTTGAGATAATTAATATAACATAATTATTCTTTACCATTTTGAGCCTCATAACAATAATTTTGGTAGTAATTAACTGTCTGGTGGTAGAACTCATATAGTTCGACCGGGGAGTTACCACTGCTACCCTCATAATCGTCTGTGAAGCAATTCTTGTGTTCCAGTTTAGAGAGGCGTTGTTGGCAGCTCTTCTTATGCACGAGACAAACATCTTAGTCCTCAGAGGTAGCGACGCATCTCTGATCAAACTTAGGTATGATTTTATTGTGCTTGGGATGATTACTGATGTCCTTGTACGGCAGTGACCACTTACCATCAGGTGGACTGCATGCTCGTTAGCTACCTTTATATTATGATAAAAAAATGTCCGTGAAAATCTGTGAAATAAAGATAAAAAAACCTGAAAATTAACCTGAGACACAAGACACCGGTATAGTCGTTGTATTACTGGAAATACGTAAAATACATCATAACTATTGTTCACACCGTTATCTATTGGTACAGAACCCTTCGTGTTGACACCGCTTCGCACGTGGCTGATTTTTTGTTTGCAAACGAGCCACTGTTTCGTTCTCAGATTAATTAAGGACGGAGTTGGTTTCAGCTTGTTCAATTTGGTTTCTACTATCTCATCGTATCGGACTAGTAAATTACGATTTCCAGTTTGTGAATTTCGATCAAACAACCTTATGGATGTGAATGGATTTTTCTGTGATTCTGTTTGTACGTTGGATTGGAAAATTGACAGTTTTTCTGTGTTTGTTTCGATTTGTTACGATTTGCTCAAAGATTGTAATGCTTTGAGCAAATCGTATTATAGATGGACTTCCAAATCAGCTAGATTTGGAAGACCATATATACGAGTAATACGATTTGCTTAAAGCATTACAATCTTTCCACTGATGAACACAGGTCTCCTCTCATAATGAGAAAAGAGAAGATTTAGGCCGTTTTACACCGCGCTATTTATGCCGTATCCCACCGCCCTGACCAATTGCGAATTGGCGAAAGGAAACATACAACCAAAACATACACCTTCTAGATATTTTAACGATATCTTATTTGTGTAGATTTCGAACTACAGTAGTTTTTCATGTTAACCCTACTATTTAAACAAAATATATTAGGATCTTAAACTCAGATTTCACTTACCAAATATCCTAGTACCATAGTTACTAAATATCCTAATAACCTAAATATCCTGTACTATAGTTACACATAGTCCTCTAGGGTAGCAAAGCATCTGTTATAAATTTCCTTCCTTCCCTGTTCAGTCGTACTTGGGTTAGTAATAAACGACCATGGGCTACCGTCTCCTACCTTTATATGATAACAAAAATCTCCTGAGACAACTCCATCATTATCATGATAACGCGGTTCTGTTTTATTAAGAAATTATTTTTTTTTATTATATAAAAGTAGCATGCAGTCCACCTGATGGTAAGTGGTCACTGCCGCCCATGGATATCAGTAATCATTCCCAAGTACGATTGAATCATACCATACCTGAATTTAATCACAGATGTGTTGCTACCCTGAGGACTAAGATGTTCATCTCGTCTATAGCCAGCGTAAGTATAGCCGGCGTAAGTGTAGCCAGCAACCAGGCCTCTCCAAACCGAAACACAAGAAATTTTTCATGGAGGATTACGATGATGGCAGCGGTACCTTCCCCACAAGCTTTACTGAAAAATCTAATATCGTTGTCTGTGAAGATATATGCGAAACTGGTTACTTAATACTAAGGGCGGTACGTGATGACAGGGTGCTCTTGCTACAAGAATAGGTACACTGATGCATAGTTTGGTGGGACAATGCCTAATTAAGGACGCGAGACAAAAAGGGCCTAACATCTTTACGAGTTTGGGGGCTCATTTGTCGGAAAAATGTTTTGTTTAGATGCGAACATGGCCTAACCATTTTTATCCATCTACGTGAGGAGAAATATTAATTAATAAAGAGTGAAATAAAATACCACATTCCACATCCATTGCTGCAAACTAGGCCAGACCCCAACTCTAACTCCTAGACATTGATCTGCAATCATCATTAACATTTATGTCTGGCCAGGAATTGAACCCGCGACGTTACGCAAATCGTGTCTCGTATGTATAATAATAATTCTTAATTATGCAAATGAATTGCGTTAAAAATAGAAAATTAGTATGTGGTACCTTCTTAATATTTACCATATGTATATTGTACATATTCTTGCTTTCACTATAACGCATACTTAACTTATACTTATCTCAATTGTTTATGTTATCTGCAGTAACTAGACCGTGGGACATCTTATGATCACGTTATCACTTACCAGAGGTTTTAGTAACTCCACCGCCGTTAGCTAGCATACAACATAGGCACACCAGTCCAAATATTGTAATCATCTGAAACAAAAGTTTGTATAAACATCAACTATTATAAGGTCATACAAAATTTACAATATAATTTACCAGATGGTTGAACTCTTTTAGTTTGATCGGGGAGATACCATCGCTACCCTCATACCTAATCCTCCGCGAAGCAATTATAGTGTTTCGACTTGGAGTGGTGTGGTTGCCGGCTACACTTTTACACGAGGCGAACATCTTAGTCCTCATTGGTAGCAACGCATCTGTGATCAAAATTAGGTATGATCGCAGATGCGTGGATAACCAATTAGGTATCAGGTGGTATGTGGCTAATCCGGGGTTAAACCTCCGCCATTATTTTCCGCAACATAGCGGTGTATATAGCAATTTGAGTTTATGCCGAAAATGGCCTTTTCTTAAAAATAATTCCAATAGATCGGAAACGGACTTGCCAAGAAAAACGACGTTTTTAATCTCGAATCTAACACTTTTTGAGTTTACAGCCGGTTTAAAAGCGAACTAAATCAACATTGCTTGCAATGTTCACTTAATAAACGCTCCACGCGGTACATATGTTGGCGCCAGTGCTGGATTGAAGAATACCAAATGTTGTCTTTCTTGGCAATTCCGATTCCGATCTATTGGAACTATTTTCAAGAATAGGTAAGGGCCCAGAATCGGAATTGCCAAGGAAGACGACGTATTCTCGAATTCATCTCATTTTAAGTTAATAGCTAGTCATTAGCTAGCGCTGGATTGAAGAATACGAATCGTCGTCTTTCTTGGCAATTCCGATTCCAATCTATTAAACTTATTTTCAAGAATACGGGTAAAGGTGTGGGTTCTAGTAACTTTTATATGGAGGCAACTATCTCGGTCCTCAGCGTATCTTCTAAAACATTTATTGTCAACCTCAAGTAGAATTTCAATTTCTATTTGAGGATGAATAAATAATTATTATGTCTGTAGGCGGTAGCGGCCAATTGGCGGTTGCTCGTTTGCTACTTGTATGCTACAAACGATTTAAATATTAAAAAATCATAGTTTTTTACGTAATACGTGGCACAATACATTCCCGTATGAATCCGATACAGAGAGGATACTGAGTTTAATACCCGGCCTATAATTATGGAATTTGATTTCTATTCTGGATCTGGGTGTTCGTGTGTATAGCACCCACGACACAAAGAATCTTAATGGGGAACTAAGTGAAGAAGTCTTTTACATTGAAAATTGCACGGTACTTCGCTAGACTACTAGGTAAGTGCGAACTGGCAGACTCCAAGCATCCTTTGAGAAAATAAAATAAGAATGTCATTGGTTTCCTTATTGTCTTTGTCGCAAGACAAATGCTAACTAAGTTATTTAATTTGTTATGGACATAATACAAATAAAGGGAGTTTGAAGTCTTTACAATAACAGTCCAGTATTTAAATTTTCCTTTACTTTGTCACCGTTATAATGACAAATATATACAATATAAATAGAAACAAATATTACATCCACCATGCATCTCTTAGCACCTTGATATCTACCATACCTTGATAATGCCAAATTATTGTTATATCGATCCTTAACACGTGTGCAAATTGTCAACTAAATGAAATTCAAACTAATAACATGAAATCTTCAAAAAATCTTTTAACGATCCGAATTACATTGACACTCACAGATAACAAAATAAAATGATGTTAAAAATCGACCTTCCATTTACCTTGAAATTTATCCAATTTTGATCACGATCACCATCTCTTGTCACTTAAATTGGTTAGTTACTGTACATTTCAGTGGCTATACAGAGTCTTGCAATGAAAGTGAGCAGAGCGGAATCGCGACACCCTATATAAGCTCGCCGGTCAGAGATATCGGAAAGACTCGATTACGAGCTGGGCGGTCTCGCTAAGACGAATATCGTCTCAATCAATGATATCTATTGTGTACTAGCGGACACAGCAGACATTGTTCTATCAGTAACGTTAAACTTCTTTTTAAAGTGAGGTCTGAGTCGAGATTTCAACAGTTATTGACATAAACATACAAAATTTATTAAAAAAAAATTAAATCAGTTAAGTAGTTTTGGAGTTATTCCGGGATGTATATCGTAATACGAGATTTAAAAATTTAAGGAAAGAGTA
The DNA here is from genome assembly GCA_018250455.1 of Polygonus leo. NCBI lineage: Eukaryota > Metazoa > Arthropoda > Insecta > Lepidoptera > Hesperiidae > Polygonus > Polygonus leo. The sequence continues at coordinate 8,549 of DWNR01002965.1, forward strand.
AAGACAGGTAGATTTGTTACACGCGCTCAAAGAGTGAAGCCAAACAACGAGTCTGTACCGGACCAAAATGATACTGAGGAGAACATTAGTATGACGTAAGAGAAGAAAAGTGGCAAATAGATAGTAATTGATTTTCGTTGCGAGTGCGATTAAGACAGATTCATCATTAGACACGTTTGCGCCAAAGATTGTTCTGCACACAATTCAACCGTAATTTAGTATAGAGATACGCAGTGGCGGATATACCAGGCTGAGTAGGCTGGAGCCTAGGGCGGCATTATTTTTTTTTGTCATGCATAGTAAAGGTCCACTTTACTATCTGCAAAACTGCATGCCATTTCTATAAGGTTAAAAATATTAGCCATAGTCAAGAAAATCTTTAAAAATACTACTTTGTTTTAATGGAGTTTCGGTTTCGGCAGAAACTGCAGTGAAAACCGAAAATAGCCTACTGGCGGCAAATGTGCAAATCCGCCACTGGAGATACGTCTTTACGATATCTTAGAACGTTAGTCTTTCTTGGAAATCAATGTCTTGTTATCAAAAATCAATGTCTGTCCATGCCTACACATTAAGCTATTGCAAATAAATTTAATCAAAATATTAATTTACAGTAAAAGTGCCCATTTTCAAGCTATCAATGAGAATGTTACACCAGAATATTTTTCCAAACTCGAAATCAAACAATAACCTCCATAACATAGAAATAATATACGGTAATAATTAATTAGAAATAAAAAGTAATAATTACTTACATTCGTGGTAGCGAGGAGGCCAACGGACAGTGCATCCGCAGGGAAAGTCAAGTTCAAAATCCTCGCGTCCTGCACCCGCGCCCCTGCCTCTACCGCATTGCCATCTAATCTAATACTAGATCTACGTTACGTCACTAATAAATTCATTTAGTTTTAGAGTTTTGCACCCAAAGTTAGCCAACGGGAGCCTATTAATAAAAAATAACCCCATGTCATAGTGCTAAAGGAATACCTCAGGAATCTTGTTCCACATTTTGCATGTAGGTACGATGTGACCAAAGTAGAGGACTGCCACGAGTCCAAGTTATGTGGATGAAAGATAAAACCTCGTCCTCCATTATAATTGTAATTCATTGCAATTGTAATCAGCTCCAAATATGCATGCATGCGTTGCTACTCCTAAGGACTAAGGGCTCTATATTACCAGTACACTACGGCAACGTCCCAATGTTACGTATCCAAACAGTTCATATTAAAATATATGGCAGTTAACTCACTGAGTGGTCGTCAATTCATAGCGGACTTTGAAAAGCTATTTTCACTTTCTTTTTAATCCCATATCAATGCACTCTAGAAATGCGATATGCAGCTCATCCCATATCATGCACGTACGAGCTATTGAGGACCGCCACGAGTCCATTTGATGTAAATGGAACCTCATACTTAGGCGAATGGTGCAATAGTGGAAAGATGACGTAAACCTGATTGTAAGTGATCACTACCATCCATCGTAATTCACTTTAGATAGAATTTAAGTTGTACTTAATATTGACCAAAGATAATGAGCCACCCCTGAGGTCTGTGGTGGCCGCTCTTACATAAGTATGACCGACCGAAGTATTTCCGACCGAACACGGCTATCACTCGGTATCCCCGAGCGATGCACCGTAGGTCTTCTTTGTCTCCAGTACCGCCGCTCGACTAAGCCGAGGTCCGAACCTCACAGGAGGTACCCTTAGATCAAAACGCAATGCCTAAGTCCCACCGAAGACGGGAATGGACCCATACGAGAGCGAATAGCCGAAGTATGTGAGTTCACCCCTTCCCTTCTGTCCCGGCTGAGCCCTTAGTTGGCTTGCCATAAAACACACAGTAAAGCTGTAAAGGCCAGTAAGGCCAACAGCAACTACACAATTCGAAAAAAAAAATTCGATCGCAACATATATTGCTAACAACTGCTGCGCGGCAGAAATGGGTATGACGGTGGTAACGGTTCGAATTAACCATATACCAGCCTTACAATAATATAATAAAGATGTTCCATCTCAGTGAAAAGATGTAAAGATGTGCCATTTGGCACCCAATACTCTCTGCCTACCCCGTTAGAGATTTGGCGTGAATATGTGTGTGTGTGTGTGTTCCACCTCAGACGTCGCTATAACTCAGGCTGCTAAAGCGATAGCGGCCTTTTTTATCGAATGAAGGTAGCAAACAAGCAAGCACTCCATATAGTGATAGTAAGTGGTCACTTCCGCCATGTACGTCAGTAATCATAATCATCCCAAAGTACGATTGAATTATACCTGAGATTGACCACAGATACTCCCTCTGAGTACTAAGATTTTCACCTCGTGTGTAAATATAGCAGGCAACCACGCGTCTCCACACCGAAAACCAAGAATTGTTTCACGGCGGATTATGAAAGTGGACGTAGTACCTCCTCGGTCCATATACCTACCTCTATATAGAGTTCTATCACCTGGCCAAAGTGCATTTAGATCCATTTTTTTTTAATTATATTAGGGTAGCTAACGAGCATGCAGCCCACCTCGTGGTAAGGGGTCACTGCCGCCCATGGACATCGGTAATTATCCCCAAGTATAATTAATTTATATCTAAGTTTGATCGCAGATGCGTTGCTACCCCTGAGGATTAAGATATTTGCCTCGTTCTTAAGAACGAGGCAAATATCTTAACCAAACCAAAACTCAAAAATTGCTTCACAGAAGATTATGAGGGTGCATTTGCATTTAAGTAGTTAAAAAGAAGTAATACACAAAACAAGAGGACTAAATTATATTAAATTAAAGAAAATTGATTATATTTTCAAACCTTGTAAACAATTTTATGGCGTACTGGTATTTTTAAATACAAGAAATCCAAATACATCAAAATTGCAAGAATCCAGTTAGGTCACTCTCTTCTAGCAGCCTCAAACATGACTTAACATCAATCAAAGTTCAAATCTCGATTTCTTATTCGATTACTGACGAGATGACGCTAAGGCCATGTACTTACTCGTAAGTAGGTGCTAAGCTTTCCTTTATGCCGTGGTCATACCATAATTACGCAAGTCATTATTTCAAATTGGAAACTTAATGAACCCTCCGAAGTTATAACTTATATTACTTATATTAGATTTTTTACCGAGCATGTAGTTCACCTGATAGTAAGTGGTCACAGTCGTCCATTGCCTTATGCGTTGATAGTTATGACGACTAAAATGGTCGCCTCAGCTAACTCAGCTCGCTTCAGTAGATATAACCAGCAACCACGCCTCTCGAAAATCGAAACACAAAAATTGCTTCACCAAAGATTATGAGGGAGCAATGGCATCTCCCGGTCGAACTCAACGAATTCCATCACCGGGGCCAGACCAGGGCTTCCCAAAGTGTGCGCCATAAAGAATAAAGAGGGGCGCCGTAAGGCTTTTTTATCGTTTAAAGGTAGCAAACAAGAACCCAGACCACCTAATGATAAGCCGCCCGTGGAGATTTGTAATCAACCCGAAGTACGATTGAATCGTACGTGTAATTGACTTCAGATGCGTTGCTGCCCCTGAGGACCAAGATGTTCGCCTAGTTTGTAAGTGTAGCAGACAGCCACACCACCAAATAAGTGATTCAAACTCAATATCATTTTTTTTCGAATTGTGTAGTTGCTGTTGGCCCTAAATGGCTTTTACAGCTTTACCGTATGTTTTGTGGTGCGCCAGGTAAGGGCTCAGCCGGGAAAGAAGACTTGGGCGTGAAGGGAAGGGGTGGACTTACATACTTCGGCTATTCGCACCCGT
>DWNR01002966.1:0-12315 GCA_018250455.1 Polygonus leo
TGTTTGTCACTGCCACTGCCACTGATTTCCTTGGACGTGTAGTCTTTCTCAAATGTTTTTTTACAAAAATAATCTGATAACTATTGAATAATCAAACTGCTTGCATGGAAGTCCAACCTTAAACCCGTGAAGAGAATGAAGGGTGTAAGGAATGGTTTGTCTAACGTTACTTCATATTTGTAGGTTTTAGCTCAGCTGTCCGTCTGTCCGTCACAGGGCTGTATTTTGTCAACTTAGAAAATGTAAGAACTTAAAAAAATAGATTTTTACGGAAAGCTAGAATACCAGACAAGCTTTTTAAATAAAAAAGTATTTACTAAATCTTTTTTACTACGTAAAAACATCATAATATCGCCATTTTGTTATTTTTTTTTTTCATTGATACTCTGCTCCTATTGGTACTAGCGTGAAGTTATATAGCCTAAAGCCTTTATCAATAAATGGACTATTCAACAAAAATATTTTTTTCATTTCGAACCAGAAGTTCCTGAGATAAGCGTGTTCAAACAAATAAACTCTTCAACTTTATATAATTGATATTAGTATAGATTTAAACTTCAAATTTCATCTATTGGGAGTGGGTACGTAACCCTTCAAGAGCCAGCTTTGCCAGTTATTAATTTTTTAAGCATAACTTAAGCTTTTCATGTCATAGAAATAATAAACGAACTTAATACAGATAATATTATCACCGCCAAGCGGGATACCACTCCCCATAAATCACGCCGAGACAGAATTATCACAGACCCTTATTTAGAGTTAAATATTTATTTATCTTTTGCCTCCAATTTATACGATCTCGTAGCGAAACGTGTTAATGGCCGCGTACTTAATTATATAAATGGTTTCACTGGACCCTTTGTTAGAATAGAAACAGTATTTAGGCTTTTCGTTTTGTTTCACTGTAAATATTTGATTGATGGTTTTGGAAAGTGAAATCTCGTAACGGATATCTTTTATTTTATGTTACAAAGGTGGCAAACGAGCATACAGTCTACTTTTTGACAAGTGGGCACTACCACCAATGTACCACAATTTGCCAGGTGGTAGAACTCATGTAGTTCTCGCGGCCATCGCCGAATCGAACCGTCCGTGAAGCAATTCTGTTGTTTCGGTTTGGAGAGGCGTGGTCGCCGGCTATACTTATACACGAGGCGTACATATTAGTCCTCAGGGGTAGCAACGCACCCTCGATCAAACTTAGATGTAATTCAATTGTACGTAAGGATGATTACTAAAGTCCATTTGCGGCAGTGTCCACTTACCATTTCGTGGACTGCATGCTCATTTGCTACCTTTACCTACACAATAAAAAAACATGTCTATATATTTAAACCAAAGAAAAATATTTCAGTGTTTATATCTGACTAACTTCTCCTAGAAAATCTCTAGGTATGGTATGCAAGGCGATTCTGGGAAGTCAGCACTTTGTAGTGGTTACAAGCTGTTATTTCTAGTATAGTGAGGCGAAGGATTGCCCCGGGATTAGCACAAGTGCGTCATGCAAGGGAAGCACCGGTGCATTCCATCCGAGATCTTGGGGTTATCCTACATGCAAAGTGGTGGCCACCGAGGGGGTTTTAGTGAGTAAAAATTTCACATAATCCGATCTTTCCCTCAAAAGGTCGGGTATCTTTAGAAGATTTCCCCCCCGATACAAAAAGGTATGGTATGCAAAGTCTATTATTTACAATAAGTTAGCATAGTGGATTAGGTCATTAATCTTTCACACCGGGAAAGTAAACGCATAACCATCTGTGGGCTTGTGGAGTGAACAGTTTCACACTCACTATGAGACGAGAGACGAAAATTGTGGTACTTAGTAACCTGCATCCACTCAATTAATATATTTATAAGCGATGTGCAAACAAATGTTAAAACTCCAAGGCTTTTTGGAAGACTGAAGTATACATTTAATTAGCACATTTCGTAGAGCAAAAACTAACCGTAACAATGAAATTTGCTCAGCGTATAAGAATTCACAAAAAAATTATGCAACTTTTAATTATTATAAAGTAAAGCTGGAACGTTGCAAGGGAAACTTTATTTGTCTGTGAACTGTCTGCTTTTCCATTTCCTAGCGCATGTTAAAAACAAAAGAAGTTTCGTGTAACATGTTACAGAGTTAAATCTAGTTTTTGCAGCGCTTTTGTTCATTACTTGTACGGATTTAGAAGGAAATTCGCCGTGAATCCGTTTTTTTCTTTTTGTTATAATATTGCCAGCCATCGCCCATAGATTTACTAATTACTATTATGAATGTTTAATTAGAAAATTTGAATTAAATGTAGGAAAATCCAAAAAGATATTGGATGGAAAAATAAAATTCCCGATCACGCTAATAGTGCCACAAATCGCGGTCGAGTTATGGGAAGGAACTATCCAAGTGTCTCTTAAGTAGGTACACAAAAGATTATCAAAATCGATTTAGCCGCTTAAAAGCTGACGATTTACAAACCACGCCCCACTAGAATTCTACATATAAAACAAATAACTGCTGCTATAAAAAAAAATATTTAGTGCTGAATATCAAGTTAGCAGCAGTCACTAATATAATATACGATCACACGTTTTGGTACTCCTGGAACTCCTGATAACGATGTGGAACGCCTAAAAATGTAATCTATGTTGCCGCACCCATTAAACCAGAGAACAATACAAAAGATATGCTGTTATTTTGCGGCAGGAATATAGGTGTGGTGATTTCATCACTGTTTTTTTGTAAGTGGTGCAAATTTAAATTAATTCTACCACATTTATTATTGTGTTCTTTATGTATGCTATTTACAATGAAATACTTATAATTTATCATTTTCTCATAGCGCTTACTATTATTAGGATATTTAAATAGTTATTATATTAAAAAAAAAACACTTCGAATTAAGTTTATCACTGTTATCACAATTCAAACCAGCTTCAGTTTCTATTTGTACTTAATGTGTTAATCATATTAGTCATAACACCAAGATTTTGGCGTACTGAACGTCAGAAAAACTAGTTTAGTTTTTAACTAGTCACTTGGACAATTTCCTAGCAAATTCACGAATACGTTACACAATATTTCCGTTCCATCGCGATACTTGTAAGCCCAGGCTCGATACGTCACTCCGAGCTTGGTGGTGAGCCGCCACTGCCACCACCCACCGTCCTTTGGGGTTGCTTACGTAAGCAAGGGCGCTTGGATAGCTGGAGTTGTGCGAGGATATAACGTAATTTTCATGGCAATGCCAATGTTTATCTTCTCCACATTATGAAAATAATAAATTATTATGAAAAGTTAAACACTTCTAGTCTATTAAGTGTTGTAACTAATAATCAAATTGTTAATGGCGATCAAATTTCGCATTTTTGTGTCGCTTTCGCACAAAAAACAAAACAAAATAATCAAATATTTTCTTTAATACCTCCATTGGCTATCCAAATAAAATATCTAAGAGTTTGTTATAAATATCTCAACGCAGTGTGAAGTCATCCAATTATTTAAAACTGGGCTAGTTTAGTGGACTATGCCCTAAATTCTTTTCATTGGGGGTAGAAGCTCATGGCCAATATTGGGGTAATATGGATAGTAATCATGGGGACGATGTCGACGTGTAATACAGTATAATACAAATAACGTATTACATGTATTCCAATTTGCCAGGTGGTAGAACTCGTTTAGTTCGACCGGGAAGGTACCACCGCCATCCTCATAATCCTCCGTGAAGCAATTTATTATGTTTCGGTTTGGAGAGGCGTGGTTGCCGGCTATACTTATACACGAACATCTCAGGGGTAGTCACGCACCTGTGATCAAATTCAGGTATGATTCAATCATACTTGGGAATGATTCCTGATGTCAGTGGGCGGCAGTGACCACTTACCATCAGGTGGACTGCAGTTCGTTTGTTACCTTTGTACAATAAAAAAATTAGCATTGGAAATCATTACAAAAAACCATAAATCATAAACCATTTTTTATGATGGTCTATTGGCAATAAATTGGAGCGAAACAGGAAAATGATTATCACAAATTATTTGTTTCAGTACAAACAAATTGGGAGAGAGCGGGAAAGTTATAAAGACAAATTATTTCATTTGTTTTAGTACAAATAAATTGGTGCCGAGCTTGGAAATTGTGATATAAATTGTATTTCTGTATTAGTAAATAATTCTGAAACTTGCTGAATTATAAAATTCTTATTTTTTATGTATAAAAAGAGAGAAATAGAAGAAGTACAAGACAGAGTAAGAATCGTTACGTATGTACTTCGTTGGACGTTGCCGCTGGAGCGATGAAAACCTACTGTTAATTTTGTTTCCTAATTTATTAATCTGTTTACTAGAACAAAACATTTCAGTATAGTATTTTTATTAAACACTAGCTGAGCCGACAGGCGTTGTCCTGTCTTAACTATAAATATTGTTAAAAAAAAGTAATGCCTGTCACAGCAATATTTGAAATTCATTGGAATGACAGTGCCGCCATCTGTCGAAAATTGGTCGTACCAACTCAGAAACCTTGGTGGGCCCATGCACAACAACTTTGCTAAAGATCATCACAGTCATGATCAAATACATAGTTTACAATTCTATAAAGGACATACCTACATACAAACATTCATTTTTTTATATTAAGATAAGTGTTGCTTATAAAACAAAAGATTTATAAGCAAGCATATCTTTAACACTTATCTTATAACTTTACTTATATTTTTTATTAAATATGTGAAAATATTAAATATGTTTATCTATTAACATCTTTCCAGGAAGATTTTTCTTCAAGCTCGTGGTTTATGTATTAAGAACATATCAGTATTCTAACAACCTTTACAGGATATTACCTTAACATTGGTGTAGCTTTTTTTTTTAATTCTGGAAGTATAAAACATTGACGCTAATAACCCTTTATTTAAAAATACATTCTGTAATGTTTTATCGATGATAAAAATAAAACAAAAGATTTATAAGCAAGCATATCTTTAACACTTATTTTATAACTTTACTTATATTCTTTATTAAATAAGTGAAAAAATTAAATATATTTATATATTAACATCTTTCCAGGAAGATTTTTCTTCAAGCTTGTGGTTTATGTATTGAGAACATATCAGTATTCTAACAACCTTTGCAAGATATTACTTTAACATTGGTGTAGTTTCTTTTTATTTTTTAAGTCTGGAAGTATAAAACATTGACGCCAATACCTCTTTATTTAAAAATACATCCTGTAATGCTTTATAAATGATTAAAATAAATCAGTACGTAAATATAAATAAAAACCGTGGCCAGTAACTCTAATAGCTAGTATAATAAAGTAAAATGTATATTAAGTTGCTTCACTCAATTAGGGTACGTAATAAGCTTCGGCGAACGGAAAATTTTTAATTAACTCTTTGTTTTCACTCATGCTCTATTGCCGATTTAGACTCACCCCGCTGCCTGTACACTGTCGACCTTTTAACGAGAGGGCAAACCCTTTTCTGAATCAACAAACAACATTTTCGCTTTAATCTAGAATAAACTGATAATTACAATCGAGGTCAATTCATAAATAAATTTGCTTGGTTTAAGGATTATGTTGGTCTTTCTGGCCACGCAATCCCACTTATGTTAACATGGTTACTAAGTCCACTAAATAATGGCCACTAACCAAGGTTACTGTCCCACGCCCCTGTGATTTTCGAGATAGTCGATAAAATATCAAGTTTATCAAATCAAATCGACGCGGCGGTCTATAGCCTAAATCCAGTATTGTAATGGGAGACCCATGACCAAAGGGGGGAACAATAATGAGTTGCGATGATGATAATGACCATGCAGTCCACTTATCGATATAAGGCTATTTCTGACCACGTCTGTGATAAACATTACATTACTCCTTTAGGAAGTTGGCCACAGCTCCAGGTAACAACGAAACTAGCTAAAAAACAGCAACATATTTTTGTATGAATCTCGAGAAACTAAAGATCGAATCTCAAAAACTAAACCCTTACCAAACTCTTCAAGTGATACCTCAAAAACAGGATCTGCCCTACCAAACCCTTTAAATCAGAGCACAGTACTTAGGAGTATTCTATAGGTAAAATGCTCTACATACGAATATCAAGGACTTCTTCAAATATTATAAGACATTATTCACCATGTGGACACATCTATTCATCAAAGTGACACTCAATGCAGAATGTGCATGTTATAAATCATTCTTCAGTGTAATTAAAGCCTTACTCAGCCGTCCGTCAAGTAAGGTTATATTATATTAAGTAATTATATGTACACTAAAGTCGACTAAAATATTACAGGCTGAAGCATGGAAAAATGTTAATCTAATTTTAATTAGGGCATTTCAAAGCAAAGGTGTAAAAACGGGACTCTATTACTAAGACTTAGTAGTTTTATGTTTCAATTATATGACAGAATGTAGATGGAATTTAAAAACACTTAAATACACACAAATTTTCTCTTTCCACTTTACTTTGACAAAAATGCGTAATGTCAAGTAAAAAGATAATGTTATCTGTAGCGAAGTGCGTGCTCGAGAGCCTTTGTTAAACACTCGTGTACACACTGCCTAACGATCGGCGGTGTGCGGATGAACTTTTAAAGAAAATGACTTTTTGTATTTTTTATAACTCAACATCGCTATTTTTGTACCTTCCCCCATACTTATGTATGTATCTATCTTCTATCTATACATAAAATAAAACTAAAGAGGGTCCGAAGTCTGTACGTGGAAGATATTCGAAAAATAGTTGGCTGACTTAGAATCGATAACAGAACACGTTTAAGCAGTTTTTACAATTTTTGTCTGCTTGTCTGTTTATCTGATTGTTTGTTTATTTGACCGCGCATCATGTAAAAAGATCATGTTATTAGTAGCAACGTGCGAGTTCGAGAGCCTTCGTTAGTACTCTTGTACCCACCGCCTTACCACCGGCGGTGTGCGGGTAAACTTTTAAAGAAAATTACTTTTTGTATTTTTTATTACTTACCATCACCATTTTTGTACCTTCTCCCATACTTTGGGTTTCTTCTAAAGTAAACAGTATGTTTCAATGCTGATGTCATTAGATATTGTTTTTCTTTGTAGAGTAAGTGTGGATTATTACTGTATTCTTCTTTATGTTTGCTAGCTATTAATATTGTGTATTATATTTAGTTTATACTAAATAATTACTTTGTAATAAATCACTTCTACTTTAAGCAATTTGCTGTTCAGATATTACAGATAAAATATTGGCTAAGTGCGAATTGGACAAACGTTTTGTATCACCATGCAATATTAACTCTTTATGTGGTCAGGTTATGTGTTGTTTCTTCAATAATGTCAAGTTTTGGTATTCGTTTCTGGTAAAAAAGAAACTTATTACGGTTTAAGAAATACAGTTTGGTGCACAAACGGATGGAAAAATGAACAGCGTCAGTGATGAGGTCCCAGTGGCGACCTTTGTGTAGATGATCCAACAAAGATTAAAGCATAGACAGATAATATCAACATTAAAATACATTACATATTCTTTTTGTTATCTGAATTCTGTTTTTTTTTATTGTGTTAAGGTAGCAAACGAGCATGCAGTCCACCTGATGGTAAGTGGCCACTACCGCCCATGGACATTAATCATCCTCAAGTACGATAGAGTTATACCTAAGTTTGATCACAGATGCGTTGCTACCCCTGAGGACTAAGATGTTCGCCTCGCATTTAAGTATAACCGGCAACCACGCCTCTCCATACCGAAACACAATAAATTGCTTCACGGAGGATTATCCCGGTGGAACTACATGAGTCTACCACCTGGCATTACATCTTGGGTTAAAAGACATTAGATAGATCGCGCGGTTTTATCCTACATCCCCAAAACAAAAAACGCGTGGTGTGTAAACGGCATCTATATTCCAGTATACATATATCTACTACGAATCTGTTGAATAGCACGCATCGGATCCTGTAGCTTTTAATTTGGTCGCGTTAAAAGAGGAATAAACTTGGAAAGCGCTACTATTTATAAACTTTGTGATAGGGCTGTGAGTTCCGCCTTTTAACATGCTTGTTTGTAATTACATAGTGTTATAAAAGTAGGTTGGAACGATACATATAAAAAATTGTGAAAATAATAAAATCGATAGTAAATAGACTTAGTCCATAAAATTGCGATATGGAGCTTTTAATTATTGTAGATCTCAAAATCAGTGGTCCATGGTGATCGTTATAGTGTTCGTACACTTGGATATTAAATAGAAACCCCGCAGTTTTGCAATATAAAGAGAAAACTTTGAAATCTTTTTTAAAAAACAAACTCCTATAAGACTATATTATTTTACTCATATTCCATAACATTTGTATTCCATAACTTCCAATAGATAAGGCGATAATTAAACATGTTTTTGTATGCTTTGATTATTATTGATAAGCGAACACTTCTTCCCGTAAACGTCTGTGACTTGAATTTGCATGTTTAAAGAAACTATAATATAGAACCGTTATTAGAGTGTTGATCAGAATAACTCTGAAAATAATAGATATGCATTTTTTTAATCGTCTAAAGGTAGCAAACGAGCATCCATGATGGTTAGTGGACACTGCCGCCCATGGATATTAGTATTCATCCCCGAGTAGGATTGAATTACTTACTTGTTGTAATAAATTACTTAATTGTACTTGAGGTTGACCACAAATGCATTGCACCTTCATGACTAAGATGTTCGCCTCACGTATAAGTGTAGCCGGCAACCACGCCACGCCTCTCCAAACCGAAACACAATAAATTGCTTCACGGAGGATTATGAGGGTGGCGATAGTACCTCCCCGGTCAAACTACATGAGTTCTACCAACTGGCAAAGTGTCAATATAAGGTTATTAAAATTTCGTAAGTGTCGATTAATTTTGAAATCAAATTCATTATTTGGGAAGTTCTTGTAGCAGCCCTCGCTTGACTAATCGCACGTCAGTCGGCGCGTGCAGCGACTCCTCGTTACGTCTCGAGCCGAGGCGACTCGTTCCGCGTTATAAATGAAATAATATTAATAACGCTTCAAAGTAACCATCACTAGCAGATATCTACAGACGACAGAGGCATCACACGTCTTCGGTTCTTAATGCACGTTTTGTGAGTTCAATCTGACTGAATCCTATTTTAACTGACTGTAGAGTGCTCATGCTACTAAAATAAAATTGTCAACGACGTGAATGAAGATAGAAATATTTTAATCTTATCAAAAAAATATATCCATCAATAAAGGATAATAAAGTATTTTATAATTAATTTTTTTTATTTTAATTATATTATGAATAAACTTTGACTTTTTTTTTTCGTTTGAGGCCTTCATTTAATAAATAAATTCGTAGTGTTCCTGGTTTGTTTTATATTATTTTCTATTTTCTCATGTAAATGACTAGATATTTGAGTGAATCTGATATTAATTGGATAACATGTTACGATAATATATTTTACACTAAATTTTAATTACGAATGTGTTATTATTTACTGTTATACTTATCCTGAACTAAACTATAAAAAGTTGTCGCGGCACTAGCGACATCTATGCCGTAATGCTAAAACGAGCTGATTAACACTCTCACCCACGTTCCAGATAGTTCCAGTAACTCACGTAAGATGGCGTTACGCGTCTCGAATATTAATCATATTCTATTTTTTTATTTAAAAGCTATTAAGTATACCTACTTATATTAAAAAAATTACATTATATGAGATTCACTTACCTATTTGCAGCCAACGTCGTCATTTCGACGTTATTCCCACACGCTGTTAAAATTTCATCGCAACTGCTGCCACCTGTGATTCTTTGGACGGAACTTAACGCGACGTCTTCGCTGGAACTCTTCCCAATGTTCGGACCATTGCCGGTAGGGGGCGTTATTCTTTGTTTAGACGCTTGTTTATGTCGGCTGAGCGCGAAAAATAATGCAAGGACCGCTTTGAGTTTTGCGTCCCGGATGTCTACAGCTGTCACTTGTTCCAATCCCTGGACTTTTTGTGCGTGGAGGAAATCCAAACAATACTGGACGTTTTCCAACTGGAAAGAAATAAAAAAATATTATAAATATTAAGATTTACAGAAAAATGTGTATTATAAAAATAATTTGAATTTTTATGAGATTTTGAAAGATTTACAATCTGGCGACGTTGTACCTAATCAATCATAATCTTAAGATATATTACTCTATGTAGCCGACCCGACACCTATCGTATTTAAGCTTTCTATTTAGATTTGGTCCATTGTTCTAGATAAGTATAATTAAAAGATATTATTATATAATTGAGAGCCTAAATCCGACAATGAATTATTTTGTGTCCAAATCAAATCCCTAATAAATAATTTCGAGATACCAACGCCGCACATTTCTGCCGCGCAGCAGTTGTTTATTAGCGTGGTAATTGGCGTCGGTCAAATTTCCATCAAATAAGTGTAGATGCCGGTACTCTTATTTCCTGTATCCAGTATCCTATAAAAAACCTACAAGAGCAAATATACGGTATCGATAGATACATTAAGTTACAAGTTTCCAGGTGGCAGAATTCGTGTAGTTCGACCGGGGAGGTACCACCACCAACCTCATAATCCCCCGTGAAGCAATTTATTGTGTTTCGGTTTGGAGAGGCGTGGTTGCCGGCTTACACACGAGGCGAACATACGTACTTGGGAATGATTACTGATGTCTATGGGCAGCAGTGATCACTTACCAACAGGTAAACTGCATGTTCGTTTGCTACCTTTCTACGATAAAAAAGTACTTTTATTTGAATTAAAAAATCAGAGAGATGTCATAGTTAATGATTATATACCTAGTATCCTTAGAAACATTCAAGTAGGTACAATAATATTGTGAAAACATTCGGGCGCCTATCAAGACCGTGATCTAGTTATTAACTGTTGTTATGAAAGAGTAAGAAAGCGGCTCCGAGTACCTTTCGCATTATGATGGTAATTTTTAACTGTCTCGCATAGATGGTTGATTCATAGTCGTAATTTTTCAGTAGATACCATTAGATAGGTTTGGATTCCGCTTTAGAATTCGAAGTAATACAATATTTTGTTTCACCATACTACTAAAAAAATTATACGATGTATACATTGATAATGTGGACATTGACGGTAAGTATGTAACTTAATTACTTATTTTATTTTTATAATAACTATAAACATATGTATATTGTGAAAATTTCAAGTGTTTAACTATGTATAGTCCAAAAGGTAACCTGAACGCCAAAAAGGTCAATATTTTTTATTGGTCCTCCTTTTGATCTTAACTTTTTTATACTTTTAGGATTCGTCGTATTTTAAAGACCTATAACTAGACTTTTAGTATTGAAGATCTATTTGGTTAAAATTAAAACTGGCGTCTACCTTTTACTATTTCTTACAATTACAAAGTCTTACTTGGCATTTATAACTTCCAGTTGGCACTCTTGGGATAAAAAAATGCGAAAAAACGCGGGCGTGCACGCGGGCGGCAATTTCCGATAAGACTTGTGAATACCTATGTAACATCACAAAATACGAGTTACTACGACACACACATGCCACATTAGTGGGACTGCTAAGCCATGCATGGCGCCGGCCCTTACAAGGACCGACTCCTGATCTCATAGGTCACTGCCGCTTGCATCCCAACCGGATTTTTGAATCCCATACAATGCAACAGGAAAACTGGCTAATTAAATATTTTTTTGAGAAAATATCCCTTTATTCTTTTACTTGAATAAATTCCTGTAATTTATCTTCGCGTATTAACTTACAAAATCATGACTGTAACATTGTTGTCAAAAATCAAAAATATTATATAAAAATTAAAGTACTATTAAAAACAGATCTACATGTAATTGCATAACCTAACACTGCTAAATTATTTAGTAAAACGTTTATGTTCAATGAGAATTAGTAATTTTAATTAAAAAGTTATTATATACCTATGAAAAATAGATAAAGTTAACTAAGAGTTGTTTAAATAAAACGGCAACATAATTCACATTAAGAGAAATAATTACACAGTAATATATTTATCAAGTCTTTTGCCAAAATGTATGATAATAAACAAATGAAAATAGTGATATGATTTTGAGAATGTAGAATTACTAAATGATTGTTGATCGTTTGGTTTGTATCTGTAAAACCTAAATTATTGAGATCCTTGAATTTCGGAGCCCAATTTATAGACATTTGTACATAGGTTTCTTTAACTATACCCACATACAAACTACTTCGCGTGTCACGTATACAAAACACATGTAGGGAAGAAGAACATCTGTTCTTGTTTTGTATAAACGCACGCCCGCGGGCCATTTGATTCTCGGTACTACATATATCATTCTAAA
>DWNR01002967.1:0-12315 GCA_018250455.1 Polygonus leo
TTCATTCCAAACAGGATCAAAAGTTTTAGGCTTTGTGCTTGAACGGTCTAGATGGTGCTCGTCGGCATCAATCGAAACGTACGGGTCTATCGGCTGATCGTCTGCAAAGATATCGCGTATTTACAAATATTAGCAACACCCATTTTGGTAAACATATAATGCGTTTTTTATGCGCAAATTTAAAACTACTCATTGACTCATCTGTATAAAAAGTTGTGCAATGATTTATTCTGGGTTTTCCTGGGGCGATTTATGTGCACGGATGAGGCTCACCTGGCTTCCCGAAGGTCATGTTGTGCCTTTTCTGAAAGTCGGTCGGCCTGAGACCCGTCGCCTCGCACACTTTCACGCGCACCGTTCCGCTGAACATGGTGCTGCCGACCAACAAGCCCTATCACCAAGATCGCGCCGCCACACGATCACTTCCACACTATAAACTCACATAAAATCATTGAAGGTGCTTCATAATTGAAATAGAAATAGAGACTTGACAGCGACGAGATCGGCCATGGATGGATGTTCTCTATGTTCTCTATGGTCAATAATGGATTCCTATTGGATTCCTGAAAAAGAAAACAAAGGGTTGTTTTTGCCAAAATATTATGCTATGTACTTATATGGAACACGATAATACTAATTTAAATATTATTAAATCAATAACAAAATACATTAAAAAATAACTAAACTTGTAAATATATCAATACTAATTTGCGAATATTAATCGATCAGACTCAATCAATGTTATATATAACTTATATAATTATAACTCATAGGTATATCATTTATCCTATAATTTAGAAGAAATTATCAAATTATTATTTTTTTTCACTTTATCAAAAATTTTAGGAAACGTATATTTGAACATTTACGACTCATATTTTAATCTTGTCTCGTTCACTAACTAAACTAGGTCCCGTAAAATTGTGTAAAATTAGAAATTGTTTCGATTTTACTACATATTCTTGTTTTAAAAGATTATTTGCTCTAAAAAAACAACAGTGAAAATATTAAGTTTATATTGTATATTCAGGTAAAAAATATAATTTTATGTGCTGCGTAAGAAAATTATAACAAGGATGATTTTTATAAAAGTTAATTAAAAAATATTTTCTGCTTACTGCCTTGAGTTTTAAAAGACTTATTGGAATTAAGATACATACACACACACATCTTCATGCCAAATCCCTAACCGGGTAGGCAAAGAGTATCGAGTGCCAAATGGTACGGTTCTGACATACTTGCCTAGCTTCTTTTTCTTTTGGAATTAAGAAGTAATATTATTATTTTATAGTGTATAATGGGGTGTCTGATAACTGAAAAGAAATTAAGAATTTTAGTTACTGACATAGGAAGGTTCAAGCACATCTCAAACAGTTAACATTAACATTATTTCCTTTTTTATACTATTATGTAAAGTAAACGAGTTTTAGCCCCAAAAGTAGATAACTTAATTAGATAATTGGACGGCTAATTCCCTAAGAGTTACTTAACTATATCGGTTAAATGATAGTGAGAAGTTGGAATATGCTTATCTATCTCTCTTCTATATAATTAACATACAAATCAGAAATCAGCATCTTTCAATTTGTTAGAAAAATAATGACGACATTAATCGAAATAAAATGCAGGTTATATTTTAAGTTGGACCGAAGTACATTTCTGTGCAAAATTTCACTAAAATCAATCGGGTGGTTTTGAAAATCAGCGGGGACAAACATCGTTACACGAAATTTTTATGTATAAAGATATCTAAGCTAAATACGAGACTATTGGAAAAAGTAAATCTAAGTTAATAATCACACATAATATTCGACAAAAATCCAGCTACATTGCCTGAAGTTCTTGATAATAATAATATCTTTCAGTATTATTGTTAGTACTCAAATAGGTCGATAATTATCGATTTGGAATTACTTGATTATAATCGACTTTAAAATTACATTGTCGTTTTAATCTGTGAAATTACATCAAACATTTTTCTAAATGTCTCCAGGCTGACGTTTCTGCAATAAAAAATAACTGTCAATTTCATATGTTCTAACTTTTAAGTTTTGCATTGTTTATTTGCTTTTTTAGTGTAAATAAGGTATGTGAAAAGGGTTACCACAAAGGAATCTAAATATTATAAAATGGGTTTTCTAACCATCTTGAAGAAACTGAGGCAGAAGGAAAAAGAAATGCGAATACTCATGTTGTATCCTTTTTATTTTGAAAAAAAAAACTTACAATTTACTTTCCTTATATCAATATAATACTTGTTCGTGTATTTTTGATTACATTCTGTGCTTATATCAATAATTTGGTCCACACATTAATTTCTTAATGAAATATTTGAAAATGTGGCCAGTGAAAAGGACATGTGGTGAAGTTACCTCTTCATTGAGCCGTATTATACAACTACTATCAAGATTTTATTTTTATAAATACAGACCAGTATTAATATGCAATTAAAGTTAGTTTTATGACTTATAGTAAAAGTGAGTCACAATTAAAAATAACAACTGCCTAAATGCTAGTGAATCAAATATACATAGTGTATACTGTGTATAAAGATAGCAAACAAGGATATTGACCATCTAATGGTAAGTGCCATCGAAGCATATTTGTTACTCATTTGAGTAGGCTTGAATTGTACCTAAGACCTAGTTGACAACAGATGCGTTGTGACCCCTGAGGATTAAGATTTGACCTTTGAGTGTATAGCTGGGAATCTTGCCAAAACTGAAAGTCAAGAAGTGGCAAAAATCTCACTAATAAATATAACAACTTTGGCATCAATTTACATAATCATGTTATAACAGTTTTTTTTGGTGTCATCTGGATCCATAAGGTAATACCAAACATAGCAAAATTATCCCTTATTACTTAAAGATGAAGCACTACTGAGTTAGAATGACTATGGTGTAATTGCTTCTCCTGCTGAAAGGAAACTTGTGTCCAGCTGAGGGGAAGCAGTGGGTTACTGATTGTGATTATTCTTACAAGTTATTTCTTTACTTGAATAACTTAAAAAATATATATAGCTATTGAAAACTGCTACTGAAAAATGAGGGTTGGTATTAGAAGCATGAAAACACCCTTATTACCTATGTAAAAATAGAGTATGACTTTTTCTCAGACCTACCAAATATACACAAAAAAATCATAAAAATTGGTCCAGCTCAGGGGTACCCAAACTTTTTTAGTTTGCAGTGCGCTTACAGTTTAGTTACTCGAAATACAATAATGCTAGGAAGATATACAAAAAAATTAAAACTTAGGCCAAGCTAAGTTTCCAGAGAAAGCCTCACGGCGCCCCTCTTTTCTCATCACGGCGCACACTGGGAATCCCTATCTGCTTTGGAGCAATTTTATAACAAACACTATGACACAAGATTTTTAAATATTAGAAGTAACTTTGTTGCGTTACATAGTTTAATAAACTTTCAGAATACTTTCAATCTTAATTCCTTACATAAATCACTCAGAGGATTAGACAATGCAGGCAAGACAACAATATTGAAAAGGTTCAACGGAGAACCAATTGACACCATATCTCCCACATTAGGTTTCAATATTAAGACATTGGAACACAGAGGTTACAAGCTTAATATCTGGGATGTTGGGGGGCAGAGATCTTTAAGGTAAAAAATAATGTATCTAAATACATAATTGATCAAGTGTGACTTGGATTTGTTGCTTGAAAATGTATTTTTGGAAATATGTTGTTTAAAGTAATTTAGCATGTAAGCTGGGAAAAAAGCTGAAAAACACCTATTTTTTTTTAATTTCTAGTATTTATTTTTGTAAATAGTTATACACATTAAAAATTTCAAGTTGCAACCTTTTAGTTATGGAGAAACTACTCTATTATAGATGGATGGACAATAAAGTCTTACTTATTCAGTCAACAGTTAAGGTGTTTTAATTCAAATAAGTGTTCATAAATTCATAGCAGTCTTATTTATAATAATTAAATTCAGAGATAAGTGGATCTTCTGTGTCTACTGTCTATGTACCTAAAAATAGCCAAACAGTACTATAAACTATTTTTAATATTCAACACTTGTTAACAGAATTTTGTTTTTTTTTAGTATTAAGCCATATTGGCCATAAGCACCCCTATGGAGCTCCTTACAACTTCTTCTTCATAGTGAACTTTTAAAAGCAGCAGTGTTTTTTCAGTCATTCAAAGAGTTCTAAAGGAACCAACTTCGAATAAATATATTTTGATTTTGTTTGTATGCATAAGATTTTATAAAGAAACTAGTTTTCACAGATACGCCATGTCTAATTTATAAATTTTCTTTCAGATCGTATTGGAAGAACTATTTCGAGAGTACAGACGGCGTCGCGTGGGTAGTGGATAGTGCAGACGCTCGCCGGCTGGCGGACTGCGCGCGGGAGTTGCACGCCTTGCTGAGGGAGGAGAGGCTGGCTGGTGCTACTCTGCTGGTACTGGCGAACAAGGCTGATTTGCCTGGTGCTCTTAGCTCGCAGGAGATTAGAGAGGTTGGTTTACTTTTGAAAAACATTATTAGACTCTTTGAAGTGAAAACTCCTATAGCAACGATGGGCGGGGTAAAATGCTTGAAAGCGCGTCAGAGCCATATTAAGGCTTAAGGTATTGCAAAATAGTCTATAACTACTTAACGAGTAAACTCAAATCGTGTTATCTAATTACCATTTATTACGTCATTTTGTTCCCGTGCACCGCTCGTAAGAACCAATTGAACGCGCTCAGCGACAGTGCTGCGTCCCAAATTTCACCCTTCGCGCTCTCTTTTTCTCGCATCCATGCGGCGTATGTAGTACATTTCAACACGTAAGTAATCACTGATAGAAAAATCGCTATACGGCGTCATGCATTACGCAATAAACAACATTGTTATTTATTACTCATAGGTGTGTGAGTGTACGAAATGAATATAAGAATCATGGAGTAAGCTTGTTATTTATTGAAAATTCTTGTTAGAAGTAATTTTATGGTGGAAATGGTATTTTGGTCTGAAGTGTATAGAGTCGCAGGTCGTTATCACCGAACAGTCAGCGCGTAGCCATCAGATTAAATCTTCAGCAAGAAGTCTTTAGCGTCCTTTTTTTTTGATCGTATAAAGGTAGCAAACAAGCATTAGACTGACTGCATTCTACCAGATGGTAAGTGGTCACTGCAGCCTTTAGACATCAGTGATCATCCCCAAGTACGATTAAATCTACTTAAGTTTGATCACAGATGCGTTGGTACCCCTGAGGACTCATATGTTCGCCTCGTATATAAGTATAACGGGCAATCACACCTCTCCAAACCGAAACACAATAATTACTTCATGGTGGATTATGAGGGTGGCGGTGGTGCCTTCCCAGTGGAACGAAACGATTTCTACCACCTGGCAATAACTACTAAAACTAGTCTTATTACCTACAATTCTTTCATTAAATTATCTACCATGTTACAGCCTATCAACACACAGGTTGATTATTGAATCTCTATATTAATACTTACCACATATATGTTAACATCTTCCAGGCTTTAGACTTGGACAGCATCAAGACTCACCACTGGCGCATCGTGCGCTGCTCAGCGGTGACTGGCGAGAACCTCCTGGACGGCATGGACTGGATGCTGGACGATATCGCCTCACGGATATTCACGCTTGACTAGTCTAGATGCCTCATATTTATTAATTGTAATAATATTTAACTGCCTATACATTCTATCTTAGTTACTTACGAGATTAAGTAAATACCAATTTTATTGATACATACAATACATAGATACTTTTTGAATTGCGCAAAAAAAACACTATAATAGCTTTATAACAGCTTATTAATATTGAAACATCAAATTTGTATTGTGATATCTGGTGTATGATCAAGATATCATAAATTATAGATCCAGGCAAAAGGATCAAAGTAAGATCTAAGCAGCTAGCTTGGTGGTATGAAGAAGGTAGCATAAAGACACTGAATTCTAAGTGGACATTATTAGTAAGAGGCCTAATTTTGAAAAATCCGTGTGCAATTTTTATGGATAAATGGTTGTAACGTCCACCACCAACTACCAATATTGAACCACGGAGCATAAACAAAGTATTAAAAATTACCAGTTTTGTTTAAAACCATATGACTATTTATTTCAAATGGTAATGAAGTTGATATGGTTTCAAAAGATAATTTTATTAGGTAGTAGTGCAGGCACAAAGTCAGCAACAGTAGTCATTTGTAGATACTTATCTATTTAGGTAGATGTTTATACTATAAAAAGCTATCATTTAACTTTATTAAACATTCCTGCCAAAATTTGATCTGTTGCAAGTATCATTATAACACACTAATTTTTATGACATTTTTAAATAAAAAACCTTATGAAATTTGATGTTTTATTTGTTGTTGATTGGGCAAATATACTTTGACGCTTCCAGTAAGTTATCTATATTACTTAAAATACACTATTTAGCGCACACTTCACTACACAGTGGCCAGGAATGGAAACTTAAACTTGAGTCTGGTTAAAATATAATATTACTATGTAACATCTAAGGTTCAGTCTAGCTTGGTCTATATATTAATATTAAAATACAATATAAGTAACTGAAAAGTCACAAGAAATTATGTTAGAACTATTGTGAAATAAAATAAAACAAGTCAATAGTCACAGGTTTATCAGTTAAGTTATTAAAACATTAACTAATGCGTATTTAAAGAATTATTGATTCTTTCAAAAACAAATTCAAGGACATGTACATGTAGAAACGACGCTTTCTCGTCATTTCGAAAACAGCCTTACATTTTATTCTAACCTATTGTTACACCATGTTCAAAGCTTGTAAAAATACATGTATACTACATAAAATACATACCACCTAATTGACTTTGTTATAGTTTCAACTTGATTTGTTTCTATAAAAAACAATGTTTGAAAATATACCAATTATGCATACATATTTCATTATATATTAATTTGTATATGTTATCGATTAATAATTAAGTAGTGGGCTCAACTCTGTTTATCCAGGCTCAAATTTAAGGGGATTCCTATCATTGGGTTCACACAATACGAGTTTGTGAAATTGTTAGGAATGTTCTGAAGATTCCGTAGGCTCAGAGGGTTTGTTTGTATCAGCTACATCAGTTGCACTTGTGTCCATTGTCTCCGCATTATCTGCTGTTGTATCTGGTGCCTCTGTAGTAACGTCCTGTTCTATGGTTGTGTCCATTTTGCTTTCGTCTGAGCCTGTAACAAAATCAGACATGTATATGTACTAGATTAAAAAAAAAAGTTAGTCTCAATAAAATTAGACTCAGTAGATGTACCACCTCTACACTAATTTTTGTTTTGTAGCAGTTATTTTTAGCAATTTGAGTTTGGATCGGAAAGTTGTGGTTGCTGATCCCACTTGCCTAGCTACTACTCAGGGGTAGCAATGTACCTGGACTGGACCAAATTGTTTATTATGATGACCACGGACAGGAATGATAACTTACTATTATGCGGACTGCAGGCTCGTTGTGCGATTCATATTATATGAAGGGTTCCATACCAATATTTTTTCTTCAATAATTTCAAAAGATAGGCTGAAGAGACGTCGAAAAGATTGATCGAAAAATCGGACGAATAGACGGATATCGAAGTCTTAGCAATAAGAATGAGCATCCTTTGGACACAGAAACCTAATTAAGGCAGCGTTGAAAATCTATTGAAATTTAAACATAATAGTAATGTTTGTATTTACCTTTATACACACACACATCTTCACGCCAAATCCCTAAAGGAGTAGTCAGAGAGTATCGAGTGCCAAATGGCACAGTTCTGACATAGTTATTTACCTTTATCCTCTTTATTATTCTGTTCCTCGGCTGCGTCATCATGTCTGTCGTCTCCATCACTGTCCTCTTTCTCCTTCTCATCCACATCCATAGCAAACTTGTCTCGCTTTCTGCCTCTGTCTTCATCCTGGAAAAAAATTAAATGTAAACTTGAAAAATCTAGTTAGGATATTGAGTCCTCAAATAGTTAATTTTAAGAGATATTGGGCATTTTAATAGATATTTTTTTTAAATATAGAAACATCGCGTGATGCCGACGGTTCGGCTTTTGCGCTCTTGAAGTCCGCTATGAAATCGTTGGTGGAGTAGTAGCAGATGAGTTGTTACACAAAGATGTTAAAGTTAATTTACAATGCTCTTAATTTTGTGTGCAAAATTTAATACCTTCATTTCAGTATCCTTGTTATCATGCCTTGATTTTTCATCATCTTCGTGTGAGTTCTCAGGATCGTTTTCCTTAGCACCAGGACCTCGAGGCCGGAGACACCGCTGCTCTATTCGCTGCAATTCTTCTTGGAGCTGTTCTCTCTTTCTCGCCATATATTCTAAAGAAATAGAACAATAAATGTACTATTGAATATACAGGTTAGATAAAGAAGGATATTAGAATTTATTACACAACATTGAAAAGATGAAGAGACAAGTGAATAGATAGAATAAGTTCAGATACAACTTTTAATAAAATAAACACAATAAATTGTTAAACTATTAATACTTTACTTACTGCGGTATAAAGGACCATAAGATGCTGTAAGATTATTGAATAAAATAAAATTTATATAATTCACATTAAGTGAGTTACAATATGTTTAATATTTTTAATTAAATCAGATACATACTCTCATGATATTTTCTACTGGAGTCTAACTTCTCTTGAGCTTTATCCGACATTTTCTTTGGCAGCCAGTATATGTGTGGCTTAGCTTTGGTGAGAATGAAGTTGCCGAGGTTTTTCTGTGACTCTTCCCACTTTTCAAACTCCTGAACTCTGCCCATCTTGGCCTCCAAGGCCTTTATAGTGGACTTTTTGTGCTCCCTCTCAGCAAATAATGTCTTCCTCTCCTTCTGTTCTCTTTCCTTTTCTAACCGTGCTTGCTCCTCAATTTTTCTTTCCACTTGAGCTTTTTTGTCTTCCTGTAGATAAATAAAAAAAATAAACCAAAAAATACACAAATTTATCCTTTGTCTCAAATCTACAATAACATATAAGACAATGTAAGTCGAACCAATCTGCTCAGAGTAACAATGAGTTTGGTTCACATTCCAGTATAGTGGCTAAATCCATGTTGATAGACTTCATACAGATGTTATTGTATAATTTGTGATAATTATGAAGAAATGTGTGAATTATCACACATTTCTTAATAATTATCACAAATATATTAAGAAAAAAACACAATAACTTAAGAAATTTTATTTTACCCTTTATTGTAAAATGTGTGATAATTATTAAGAAAAAAACACAATAACTTAAGAAAATTACAGATCTGTATCCCTAACCAGAATCCACAAAAGAAAAGCCATGATAATAAAACGGAATGGGTTTTATACACAACAACCTAACCAAAAGTGTACCTTTGTCTGTAGGCCAATTTCTTCTTGCTTAAACTTCTGTAGGGTACCAAGTAAGGACCCAAATATTCTCCTATTTCTTTTCCGAGCTTGCTCATCATCACCCTGAGCTCTGAGTACTGCAGCTCTGGTGGGCAGTTCACGACACACCGCTGACGGCACTCGCGCCTTTTTTGTGCCCGGCCCATCATCTTCTCCATCACTATCATTTACCCTTGCTGATAGCCTAAAAAATAATAACTAAGTGTTAAAATCGGAAATCTATATATTTGAAAACTGTTGAAACAAATTACAAACCTCTCAAAGGCAATATTTATAGAGTATTATAGTAATTCTATTTAGTGTATGATAGTTATATTTAAAGAACACACATGATAACGACAACCTACGAAACAGTACTACGGAAAGGAGAATCAGTTGATAAAATATGCAAAGAATTGATGTTGATTGGGGTTTAAATAATGTATTGTTTATCTATTAGGATAACTAATAAAACAAGCTATGTTGTTTATATCTAGATTGTTCTACATTGGCGATAAAGTGAAAACAAGCTAAAGCAATTAGAACGCCTATATTTAGAGGTTTCATAAGATAGAAATTTACAAAATGACATCGAGAAACTAGTCATAGTAGATTTTTCATATAAGAATTTAGATTTTACGGAATGTGCTTCTAAATTTGAGAGAGAAGTAGATGCGTAAAATCTACGTGTATATATTTTAACTTGTGTGCGGATGCCATTATTTGTAAGTGGTAGCAATTAAAAGTGCATAATGAAACCTACTACTCCACTCTCCAACTCCAATTTTTAGTTATAAACGAATGACTTGATGTCATAACTACTAAAATCTGGGTACACTGAGTCTATCATACATTATTCAGCTTATATAATAATAATTCTGAAATAAACTTACCTACTAAATACAGTTTTCGTCTCATGTTTACGTTTGTTGAACGAATCGTCATTTTTGTAGTTACTACCTGTTTCGGGGTATGGGTTTCGGCCTTGACGGGTGCCACCTCTTGTATAATCACCCGATGGATTAAATCTACAAATATACAATGCGTAAAACACAAGAATTCTAATGTTGTTAATAATAATTGATAAAACGAATGACAAGCCATCACTAACCTATCATTAGGAAAACGTCCTGTTGTTTGTACTATCTTTTTGATGTTTTCATCAATTTTAAACAAACTACTTCTCTCATTTTCTAACTGAGCTCGTAAAGCACTAAAAGATACGGCTATTTCCGTGCCCATAATATGAAGAATAACTAAAATATGAGTTTATGAACATTAGCACTTTACACAAATTTCGGTCTGAAATTTACACAATCACAGATAATGAAAGACAGACAGTGTATATTTTAGTGTTGCTATTTAATGACACTTTTTTATTTAAATTCAGACTTCTATTTACTTATTAAAATAATGACACTTTCATGCGTTTAATTATTATAACAGCTAAATAAATAAAAAAGTCATGACATCAAGAAAAAATGTTTTTTCTTACTAAGTAATACTAGATGGTTGTATATTATTTCATCTACTTCTCAATAGGTGTCACTGTTAATATTGTTATTGTAATGTAATACTAGATGGCGCTCCTATTAAATAAGCATGTATAATATTTATAATAGTATGTATTTTAATTTGTTTAAAAGGTGCGGTAAAATTTGTTTGTTGGTTTGTATTGAATAAACTCAATAACTAATGAGCCGATTTTCCAAAATCTTCCACTGATAGTAAGCTATATTATCAGCGAATAACATAGGCTTTATTTTATTTTCTAAAAACTTAGGTATGCTTACACGGACGGGTAGGATCAGCCGATTCTAAAATTAGCGTGAACAAATGCACAGACAAAACAATCACAAAACCTAAAATTCATTATTTTGGGTTCTATTTCTTACTAACGACCCCCAGTAACGACTTCCCTCAAATACCTATCTTCCATGTAGGTACCTACCCACAACTATCCGTGACAGGTTTATTATATGTAAGTCGGGAGGATAGAAGAAGATACTATCATTGATATATGTATAAATATATATATTCATTCTTCATAATCAAAATAGCCACTTTCGTTCCACTGTTGTACCTACATTGTGTGCCATCAAGCCACAGACATAGTATAGGACACTATACTTATGTCATCGTACGTGTGTGTAAGACATAAGCATCCTAAATATTTTCATAGAATAACTTCCTACTTTCGAATCTTATCCACTTTTTAAAAGGTTGTTAGTTGGTGATTATGTGTCAAAGTAGTTGGTGATTATGTGCCAACAAATCATCCGGGATGCGATGGCAGGACAGGCTTGATTCCATTATTTTATGACGGGACGTGCTAACAAATTGAATAATGAAAGCGATGATATTGTGTATTGCTGATAGTTATGTTACCTCTGTATTAAATTATGGTTCAAATTTGTACTGATAATTAAGTACAATAGGTAGGTTTTATATTCAACGAAAGTATATATTTTTAGGAATTCTTTGGTGCTTATTGGTTTTTTGCATTGTGATTGGTGCATACGCCATAAGAAGACAGGGTACGTATTTTTTGGAATACAACGTCAGACTATTTAATGGAACAAGTAGGTAACACGTAGATACGTAGATAGGCCAATCGGAACATATTTGCCTTTATTTTTTTGGAAATCAGTCAGACAAATGGCATACATTTGTCATCGGATTTTTATGACTTTTTATGTGTTGTAGTAGTCGTGTTTACTCATAACTCTCATAAGTTATATTAACTATCAAATGGAGAGAAATCAGCATTATTACATAACAGAAATAGAGGAAAAACGAACGAAAAAGAAAAAGAAAAAGAAAAAAAACGAAAACGAAAAAGAACGCTAGACTTGCTATACACAATGCTGTGCTTATACCAACGTTACTGTATGGAAGTGAGAGCTGGGTATGTCA
>DWNR01002968.1:0-12314 GCA_018250455.1 Polygonus leo
TAGGTATTTAATATATATTAATAATCATAATTTCTAATCAAGAATTTCAATAACTACGAACATATCGTAGTTATGTTTGTTTTTGCTGCCATTCGATGTACTATTAATGTTAATGAAGGAATGGTTTTTAAGGCTTCTTCTTTACCCTAAAATGGATTTAATTTTTTGATTAATAAAATAATATGCAAGATAAAATTAACAAACAAAATGGCACCACATGTCGCGTCTGACGATACTTTGATTCGGTTTGATGTACTCTACATGACATCACAAACTGATTCATTTCGGTTTTTCTGTCGGATTTACACCACTACATACGCAAAAACATTCTTAAGCAGATTTGACTATACGAACTTAGGCTCGTGAATGCCTAAATGCTCATTCCCAAACGTCGTATACAATTCTTCGTAAGGAAGTACGTTTATTGTTAATCTTCTTTACCTACTTTCTTTAAGGTAAAGAAGTGAAAATCTTCTAGGGCAATACTTATTAAACAAAAACTTCGTTGGAAAAGCTTAACATGTAATTATTACTTTTTAAAAACTGTCACTATTATCATCATCATTGTTATATTAAACGTTTCACGAATTACAACAATAGAACTAAGTTTGATTATCAAACGAATGTCGTAGCTTTCAAAGCTACGTTAACGTAACCTACGTTACGTCAAAGTATACGTTATACTACGATATTTCAATAACGTTAAATTTATAAGAAATATTTTTAGTTCCATGGTGTGCCAAGAGGTGACTATATAACACATTAGGCAAAAAGGCGAGCCCACATTTTGAACACATTTGCTTATCAGAACTAGACTTATTACACGTCTTGTGATGTGACAAAGCCAATTCTTTATTTAAGAAATGGAGTCCGCACGAACATTTAAATATTTCATCGGATTTCTCGACAACTATTTCAGACCGATTATCACAAATGCCATTAAATTTATCAACTTCTAAAGTATTATCAGGAATGTTTTCTAAATCACCATCATCTTCAATAACAATAACATCCTCACTACATGCTTTTGAATTGACACCGCCAAATTTAACTACTTTTATATTTTCTTTTAAATAATATGAATTACTTTCATGAAATTTGCGATGATTTTTAAATAGACTATCATCAAAATATAAATCACATATAAGACATTTCGTTTTGGCAGTGTCCATGGCACATTCATGAATTAGGCTATTTTCTTCGCCCTTTACACAGACCTGGCATTTGTTACATTGGTACAATAGGTAATCTAATCGTGTTCCTCTAAAAGAGGGAATCATTCGACTTTTGAATTTGTTACCATTTTCCAAACTTCCAATTAAAATGACTTTCATATTGCTTTCATTAAAACTAACAAATTCTTTGTGTTTTAAAACATGGGACATGTAGTCATTTGTGCAGAGCAATAACCCGCAATGAGAACATTTTACAAGATTGACATTATCACACTTGTGAGTTTGGAAGTGGTCTTTATCGACAATACCATTACAGTTTCTGCATTCATATAATACATACTGATTTGGTAAACTTAACGCACTGTTGATCAATTTATCTTCATCACTATTAAAAAGTACTATTCTATAAGAATTTGCCGTAATATCTGGCTGTTTATGTATTTTTTCGTGTTCAATCCGATATTCCTCAGATACTAAAAGTATTTCACAGAATGAACACTTGGCTCCTTTCGATATAGTGCAAAGTACGTCCAATTGACAATGTTTGTATAATGATGATGAGTCAATCATTTTTTCACATTTTGCACACTTATAAAATGTAAAGTGTGATAACCCGTTTTGTAAAATTTTCATTTTTATCCTACGTTCAAATTTGTATATAGAGTTTCCAAGAATATTATTTATAACTTTTTTTGATATTGAGCCGAATAAATGATCATGCCATATATTATTTTCTGCTGTAGCATAAAATACGTCAAAACTCAATACAGCGAATTTCTTATCATGGTTAGACGCATGTATCAAATTATGGTTATCAAAACATGTAACATCAAATATTAAATTACATGACTCGCAAACTTCCGTGTTTATTTCTTTTTCTTGTCTACTTATATGGTCTTGGCAATGTTCAATAACTTTGTCATAAATATCTAATGCGATTTTACAAATTTTACAAACATATACTAAAAGCTGATTATTCTCCTCATTTTTATTTGAATTCAATAAATTCAAGTGTGGTTTTGATTTGGATGGTAAATCTGTAACGATCGCAACATCTGGAATACTAGATATCCTGTTTTTACGCAAATACTTGTGAAAAGACATGTGTAAAGGCAATGCCGTATTGGATAGCTTTATTTTGCATACAGGACACGTTAAGTAGTCTTCACCACACTGATGACTTATGATTGCAGTTTTTGTGATAAAATGTTTTCTACATTTTTCACAGCTTGGATATTTTGGTACAGGTGGACATATTGCTTTATTGCTATACATGTCATAAAATTTGAAATCATGGATGGTCAAACCCGGCACATCTTGGTGCAACTTTCTATGAAAATTAATTGATTTACTTGTAAGTACCAATCCACAATATCTACAGACATATTTAACATGGTTAGAGCAACGACCTTTAGTGTGATAGTAAAGATTCTGTGTTCTTCTTACAAAACATCGACATGTATTGCAAAATGTAAAACTTGGTATATTTTTTGTAAATTTGTTTCTTTTTTTCTGTAATTTAGGAACACTTAGAGGTTCGAACGATTTATCATTTATTGTTTTTATCAAATCATTTTCATTTTTTAGAATTTTACTGTGTTCAAGATTTTCTCCTTTGTCATTTTCTTCAATATAGGTAATAACATCTGATTCAACGAATAAATTATTCAATTTCAGGTTGTCTGTAATATTATTATGGTGTTCATCATGCGAATCTTTGATTTTATTATCAATTAAGATATGACAAATTTTGCAGTATGCTGAATCTGGAGATTGTGTTTCACATATGGAATAGTGATTGAAAAAATCTTTTTCTAGAAAAAAGGTTGTACAATTTGGACATTTGTACAAGACAAATGCGTTGGAAGTATCTCTTATTTCATACACATCGAAGATATCGGTAAATAGATGTTGCTGGTTATGCAATAATTTATCCTCCTCCTTAAATATTTTTAAACATATTAAACATTTCCAATTTATTAATATATCCATATGGTTTACATGAGCAGCAGCCTTGTTGCCACTTAAAAAGCATATGTCACATTTTAAACATTTAAACAAAGCAGACTTCAATAGGTACAGTTTTTTGGGTTGTTCTTCAGAATTTGTCATAGTGGATAATCCTTCATTTTTATTACATTCTCTTTCAAACTTACTTATTGTACATTGTTCACTATTTGGAAGGGTCGAAGATAGATTGTTTCTTATTTTCTCCTTAGACTTAATCGTTTGCTCTTTAAATTGCGATTTTTTCGCGATATTTTTTTGTTTTGTTCTTTGTTTTACTTTATATTTACGCAATCTCTTCCTGTGATACTTCGTAACATGTGCATTGAATGATTTTACGTTGCGATACTTGTTACAACAAAGTTCACATACTGAATTATAAGCAACTTTTTCCAGTTTAACTTCATCATTGTATTTGTGCACGTCATTCATATGACTGATGTAAATATTTTGTTTTTGAAAAAAATACGAACAAAAAGAACATTTGTAGAACATTTTAGTCAAATTACCTTTGTCTTCTTTTTCCCTTCTCTTCCCTTCTGGGTTATCAGCATATTTTGAAATATCTTTTTTCTTGGTTTGAAGAACATTATACATGTGGTCTATAAGGAGTTTTTGAGATGCATAACTATTATTACAATGGGTACATTTAATTTTTTTCTTTGTTATATTCAAATTATACTGTGATTTTAGTTTGATATTATGTTTACGACTTCGTGTTTTTACTCTAGCGCTTTTATTATATGTTAAGTGGACAACTCTTTTATGTCTTGATAGATTACCTGATGAAGAACAGACTACCTCACAAATGTCACATTTGTATCTTTTATTATGATTTGTGAACACTCTTTTCTTAACTGATTCACATGACTGATTATCTTGGGATTGAGTATGTATCAAATTTTGATGATCAGCTAGGGTCTTATTACTTGGAAACAACCTGCAGCAAATCCTACAATATCTTGTACTTTTACTCAAAAAAATGTTTATATTTTCTAATTTAACGTTTACATTTCTCGACATATTAAATTTATCAAAGTTTTGTTTGCAATTAGGGCTTTCACTTTTTTTTGATCCTATTAATATTTTATTAGCATTCAATGGGAAGACTGAGTCTATTACAGGACTATCACTAACATTTCCTTTAACAGACTGCTTTCTTTGATCCAACTCACCGTTTTCTATGTATTGTTTATTTACACAAGCTGAACTTACAGTCCTACTATTGGAATTCTCTTCTGGTGTTTTTCTGTCCTGACACTGGTTTTTCAAAAAAACAGTAGTTTTCTTTAAGGCTTTTGGCACCTTTGCTGAATATGTCTTTATATTACTTCCATTTCCCTCTTGCTCATATACAATTTTTGTTGCTAATCTCTTTCCACATATTGATGGACTCAATTTTGGATTGTTACTTGTTGAAGTTTCCATAGGAGGACTTTTTGTTTGTACTTCACCATGTAAAACGCTTCTATTACACATATTACCCATATTTATTTCTTGCTCAGTATCATTATTCGAACATGTTATTGAGATGATTTTATCTGTGGGATTACTATGGGAGGATGATACAATTGCATCAGTTTCTTCTTTAATTATTTTGTTATCATTTCTTCTTAGCTCAGTAACTTTAATCATTTGAGGAATAAATTGTGCAGGTTCTGTAAAGATTGTTACTAATTATCAAATAAATACATATTTTATGACACAAATAATATTTTAATTGAAATCATTCTCATACCTTCATCATTGAAATCTATTGCTTCTTTTTTTATAATGGATAAGTCTGGAAACATTTTCCTTACAAGCGGATTATCTAAGACATCATGTTCTTCAATATCTATCTGATCATCAGCCATTTTTTCTGAAAAATAGAAGACTATTATCAAATATACATTCTAAATAATGTATTAAATATATATTGCTTAATACATTATAAAAATAATATAAGTACAAAAAAGTGGTTACAGAAAAAAATCCAAAAATAACACTCAATAGTTATACACAATGTAGAAACTGTTAGTATTGATAATAAAATTGAATATTATATTTGTATTCAGAAAACAAACAAACAAAAATTCTCCAATATTACTTAAATGAATGAAGATCAAGCAGGTTGTTTAATAAAGTAAAGGAAGGTACGTATACCTTTTTAAATTGCGATGTCGTTTCCAGTTAAGTGTGTTCACAAAGTTATGTATCTTCACTCATGCCTCAAAACGATCCAATATACTTTAAATTACTTAAACTAATAACTATACGCAATTAACGAAAACTATCTAAAGCATGTTTTTTGCTTTATATATGTAGTAAGAAACACAGATAACTATATATAAGTACGTAAGAAAGAAAGAAATGTAAGAATTCTTTTCGGAAGTTAGATACCTAATTTGTTTATTTGCTATACTGACACTGACACTGACAGTACTAAAATGTCTATAAGGGTCTATCTATGGTGTAGTACAATAGATTATACCCTTGTTATGTACTGATTGGTAATATCAGAAATGGTATTTTTTATAATTATCTTTTAAAACAGTGACCTGTCCAGTTTATGACGATTGACGATAGGGATATTATTATACTCTTTCATTGACGTATAATTAATGTGTAACCTACCTATAAGTAGAGTAAACTAACCAGTAACTGGCCTATCAAACGCCTTGCGTACTATAAATGGTCACACTTACAAACGGGTTAATTCAAATCTTACTTGTAAGGTATTTTTGAGAAGAGGACAAGTTTATTATTCATTTTGTTTGAATTACTTGAAAAAACGCGTCCATTTATTACCAAATTTCAATACCTTGGAGACAAAGACGAGCTATCTAATGCTCCATAAAACTCAAATACGCCAATTTTCAATATTCGAAAAAAAATACACAAAAAGCGGAAGAACGTAAATAAATTCCTCATAATTTGCTCATATGTTTGGCCTATTAAAATTATAATACTATGCTATTATATTTTGAAAATACTTTAATAGGGAAAAATCTATTCAACAAAGGTAATCGTAGAAAGAGAATAGTCAATCAAGTACTTATATAGTTATCTATGTAGTCAATAGAAAACTATTCGTTATAGATTTCTTCGGGATGTTGTATTGATATTATCTGGCTTGGCAACATTAGCAAGTAAAGTATTTATAAGCAATTTATGAAATATAAAATTGAATTTTAATATATTACTACTACTTAAAATGCATTTTATTAATAACAGGTACATTAATTCGTTTATACAGTTATCTGATAATTAATCGAATGAACTAAATTTTTAAATATCACAGGTTTTTGCATTTTAATCAGTTTTTTATTGACAACACTAATCCCCCTTCACACTACCTCACCGCACAGCTGATCTAATGTCAATTGTCAAGAAAATGGAGTTTTGTTACGCATAATAAATTATGATAAAAAGTTCCAATATGAAATCAAACAACAATATATTTGCAATAAATTTGGGATAGAATGGAAAGTACGACTCCGTTTCAACCTTGGACCGATGAAGATAATACGAAAAATGTTAAAACCGAAAGAGAATTAGTGGATGACGCGAAACTTCATCGGGAAAATGTCAATCATCCAAAACATAGGCAAATTGCGTCTTACGTTAAAGAAAGTATTGTTCCTTCAAATATCTCCCCGGGACCGTCGAGTGCTGCGGGCGCGGGCCCCGCCCCAGTTCCGGGCAAAGAGTCGAGGATGGACTCCGGCAAAGTGGCGTCTATGCAACAAATAGTCGAAAACGCTCTAAGGTAACATACTTGATAACTGTTTCTCTTCACTGCTACGTATTCTACCTTAGTTTCGTATAGGCAACTGCTTCACCCATAACCATACTATATCAGCAGTGTGAAAATATACACGAAAATCGAGAGTAAACAATAAAGCGCCTTGAAAACATTTGGTTATTTGAATTTGGACAGTAGCCAACATATTAACGCTTCTTTAAAATGCTACTCTGTAAAAGCACCATAGGAAAATACAACACATTATTATTTCCCCGATAACTCCCATATTCACTACAGTGATAATCTATCATCTACTAGACTTATATAAAGATAAATAACACCTATGTTCAACAAAATAATACTATAGTTAATACATATATACTCTTAAAAAGATATCAAATTAATCTTTGTAGCATACACATTGCATACCGCTTACTCTGACTTTCAACTCGAGTCAATAGTCAGACAATACCAATCCCAATACCATTGTCATCCACCACATTTCTGTTATACCTGAAAATTGAGTAAGATTGCCTTCAATCCCACTGCAATCAAATTAAGAGTGGTGCAATAATATACTTATATTGTATTAATACAACATTCCATAAATAAAATAAATGTGCATGATACTGGTTTGAAAATGTAATAAAATGTCTACAATGCTTTAGTGGATGAGTGAGGTACTCATAACACATGTCTTGACTCAAGTACAAGCCCTTTTTAAAGTGTAAAATGAAAGTATTGAAAGTAATAAATCTATTTATATTATGTACCTGACCTGGCAAACGTTGTCCTGCCACCAATTTTCAATTTGTACTAAAGAAATGAGGTCAATGATCAAAATAAAATATAGATTTTTAAGTTAGACTAAGTTATATATCTGTGCAAAATTTCATTAAAATCAATCTGGTAGTTTCGAAAATTAGCCTCGACAAACATCTTGACATGTGATTTTTATAATTATATAGATACATAAATATAATTGTACCATATCAACATCTTGTATCAATCTTAAAAGAGTATTTTAAAATTAAAATTATCATTTCTTCAACAGTCAGGAAGGGCGGCAAAGAGTAACACAACTACTTGAAGCAGTGGAGGCCCTGAGTGGAGCGGAGAGACTCCTCTTGTATCTTCGGCTGCCAACTGGTGTTCCTCCACATGATCCTTTGAAGCAACCAATCAATCCATTGGGATCTAGGTATATATTAGTATCAAATCTTTACTACATATTTTTTTTATAACTTATTTAAAATCCCTATAGAAATAGATACATCATGATATTCATAAGTCATGTTGAAATCCACTAGATTATAGAAGGATGTATACTTAAAAATGATGGTAAAATTAGTAGTGCATAACCAAACACATAATTTAGTTAACAATTTGATGTATTAAAGATACAATTAACAATATTAAAAATGGAATGAATGGAGTTTTGTCATTTTATGTTTTTAAAAAATATGTTAATATTACAGAGCTGAGCTTCAGCAAACAGTAACATGGATACAAACGCATTTAGAAGTAGATCCAGATGTCTCATTGCCAAAGCAGGATGTTTATGATGAATACATGTAAGTAGTTTTTGTCAGTATTTTTATATGATTTAGTTTAAGTGTAAATAACTTTTAATCAAGAAAATCAATGTAGTATGAATATAATTAATTTTATTTAGTTAGAACTAGTTTTAAATTAAGTAATAATTAAGTAACTTGATACACATTATCAGTAATAATGTGTATCAAGTACAAATCAACTTCTAAAGTATAAATAATAAACCTCAATTTTAATTTAACCAGGCGGAAATATGGTTTGATTGATTGTAATACTTAGTAAATACATTTTTCGAGTAATGATGATATGGATAGATTCTTTAGATCTAAAATCTTCTTCATGAGATTGTATAGTGGAAGAACTCATATAGTTTGACCAGAGAGGTATCACCACTACCCTCATCCACTGTAATTTGATGCATTTGTTGTGTCTCGGTTATGTTTATGTGTTTAACATGTTCTAATTAATTAATTATAATTAATCGTATTTGGGGTTAACTACAAATATATATACTATTTACCATAATGTGGACTGCATGCTCATTTCCTAGTTTAATTTGAAAAAATTTTTTGTTTTCACATTCTCGAAAATGTGTCGGGATTCGTCGCAAATTTAATATTTTTTATCCTTACTATTTTTTATTACTCTAATAGATGATAAATTGCATTAAAATAATACAAGAATATTTTCACCACATACTTAACTTAAGCTTTGCAGAATTTTTAAGAATAGATAACACTTTATAATAATGTGGTTCACATTACAATATCTTACATCTATGATATGGGTGCTATGAATAAACAAATATATGTACACGCACCACTGAATAAAATAATCATTACATTAATTATTATGGAGTTTAACCCCACCCTCTGTGTGTCAGACTGAAACTGTGTCCTAATGTGTGTGGCATAATCATGAATATTTAGTTTAAAATAGTTTTCAAGCTATCAAGGTTTTTTAATTGTTTTAAACATGTTAATGGTTAATGTCTTATCAGCTTTAAATTGAAAGATAGGCAGTAAATGCTTGATTTAGGTGATATCTCACTACATATCTTCGAATGCAAGAGTTTATCTTGGTCACTGTTTAAGGACATTGTGTCTTTAAATTTTCGATACTTTTTACATGGAAATATAATTTTCTTGATTTAAGGACTTGTGTTGACTTATTAAAATATGTGAGTAGGTATGACTTTTTTTAGGTATAATGTTATAATGCAGTAGTGAACTGAACCTCGCCACTTTATTAAAGCTAAGTGTATAGTTCCGACAAGAGCGTCAGACGTTGTTACGAACATTTATGATAGATTATATGCACCGCGAACAACGATATAATGTAGTAGATATGTTGAAAGTGAAGATAAAATCTCTACCCTTTTTGAACGGGAACTTTTTGATGTTGGGTTCTATTCGGACCAAAATCTATTTACGCGATCGGTCTATTACAAGGGACGAAAATAGATATCAAATTATTTACGTTACATGTGCGATAAGGATAAAATTTCACATAAGATTCCTTCGCGCCATGCGTTCGGCACGAATTCAACCGTAATTTAGTACAGAACAATCTTTTGTATATAATATCCTTAGTCCCCACAAAACCTATTCTTCAGTTACACGATGATTTGAAAAATTCTACATTTGATGGTACATACTCGTATATATTCTGTACATGTTCTTTTAATATTTGTACAATCATTGAATGTTAGTGGAAAGAACAACAATTTTAAACTTAAATTGGGATTTATTAAGTTTTATTTCCTTACAATATACTATACCTATCTATTTCCCTCTGAATTATGCATTCATTAATCCACACATAATTTTCCTCGTTTTTGCATGTAGCTATTATTTTAATTATGCATTCAATAATACAGACAATTAGATTATATTTTATAACTATTAAGAATCATTCATAGACACAATTGCTTATTAAGTTTAACCTTTAGTACGTGGCTGCCATTGATTATAATTTTTCATGTTAATTGGTCTATTATTGATTAACAGCGCTCATTGTATGAGCTGCAACATGAAGCCGTTATCGACAGCTGACTTCGGAAAAGTTATGAAGCAAGTCTACCCTACTGTCCGCCCGAGACGTCTTGGCACTCGTGGGAATTCTAGGTAACTATAACAATTACTATTGACAATTGATTTTAAGACTGGATAAAGGAGGTT
The DNA here is from genome assembly GCA_018250455.1 of Polygonus leo. Classification (NCBI taxonomy): domain Eukaryota; kingdom Metazoa; phylum Arthropoda; class Insecta; order Lepidoptera; family Hesperiidae; genus Polygonus; species Polygonus leo. The sequence continues at coordinate 10,644 of DWNR01002968.1, forward strand.
ATCAGTTTGACCTGAATGTATGTGATATTGTTGGTGTTGAACAATTTTAGGTTTCTAAGCGCGTGTGCTAAATTTCGTATGTGTGTGTTTGGACACGAATTTTTAAGGAAATAAGGCCCGTTTTAAAAAAGTGAGCTCAAGATTGAGATCAATCTTAAAAGCGATTTAAGTGATAATCGACTTAAAGATCGGTCTCAATCTTGAGTTCAATTTATTAATACGGCCCTAAAAGGCATATCGAGATGATCCTTTTTGACTTGAGGTATATTCCATCATCATCATCCTAGTTCCAACAAAACAGGTCCATTACTTTCTGAGATATGGGTATACTTGCATTTTTGAGGGGACATGAATAATTACATACATAAATTAAATTGTTAATATGTAATATTTAAAAAATATATCAGTTGACAAGTAATTCAAGTCGGTTTTCCTTAATTACTTTTAGATACTTTGTATCGCCGCACACGAGTCAATAATCGCCGTCACAAAACACTGGCGTTCGACATTCTTGTAGATGCAACTTTTTATTGGCGCTATTTTTATTGTAATTGTATCTTCTCATAGTTAGTGGTAACATTATATTGCACGTGTCCGGCGACACCTAAGAACATGGGGATATTTTATGAGGTCGTTATGAGTAACGTAAATTTCTAACGATATAGGGATTAAGCTCCCATTTCACGTGTGTATTCTCGCGCCGATAGCGGTCTTATAGAGTAGGTATGCCACAAGCTGTCCCCCATTACGATTATTTTTTTAATAGATAACAGCCGATTTCCAACTGATTTATTTGATATGATACTAGAAAGTATGTGTCATGCATTAGGATATTACGAATTGATATCTATCTATATTGAACACATAATACAATATAATACGAATGATTACAGATTTTAACGAACTTCAAAAAAACATTAGTGTATCTACTATATTTATACGTATAAATTATATTAGTCCATTTAGATTTTCTTATTGTATAGAATTTACTTCGGGGGACCCGTGTAAATGCAAAGAAAAACATTCCAAATACTTCCGATCGAAATATACGTTATTAATATCGTTTATTTATCCTTATCTAATCCTAATAATTTGAATCATGGATTATTTAGACATCACATCAGAACTTTTTTGCAGGCTCAGTAGTTTCCGCCGTAGGGGAAGCGGTGGGATGGCTCATTTTCATCTGTTTTGAAAAAGTATGAAAATATATAATTATTAAAAAAATATGAAAACTATATACTTGTAAAATTAAAACTCAACGCAACAACACCTATTAATTAATATAATATATTATACAGAATAATTATAAATGTCTTATTTGTTCTTCGAAAGTGGTATCAATAATAATTTGTTTGCGTTACTCATCCGTGTTTTATCATAGAAATTCGTATATGTATCCATTTTCGATTAAATCGTTTCAGTAGATTCAAGTTGAATGTACGACGGACAGACAGACGGACACACGAGTGATCTTATAGGTGTGTCAGTTCTGTTTTGTTACACAGACATTCAAACAGGGCCGGATTTGGAAGAAGGTAGGCAGGGCCACTGCCCCAGAGAATCATCGGGTAGAAGCCCCGCCTGAGCAAAATTGGTCCACAATATTAATAAAATTACTACATCCTTTGTTGACATAATTTAATTTGTTAGTAATATATTTTTGGACGT
>DWNR01002969.1:0-12311 GCA_018250455.1 Polygonus leo
GTAACAAACATACAAAAAAAAAAAACATACGGTACGAATTGATAACCTCTTCTTTTTGAAGTCGGTTAAAAATAATTTTCATTACAACAACGACAAAAGAAAACTCAAATAGATATCTTAGTATAAATCTTATTAAACAGTTCATATTAATAAAAACATCGAGGACATAACAAACAAAAATAAAGATTATCTCTTTTTGAAATCTCCCCTCGCGACTACCAAAATATTACGCTCTTAATGCACCCTTGCGTATACCTATCATTACATGTATACATATGATACTATTTAATAGCGTAATTATTGTTTTGAGATGGTGTGTCTTCACCCTGCAAATGGAATTTGCGCTTTGAAATGTACGTACCTACAATTTTGTAAAAGCTTAATGCGTCAATTGTTTTTCGAAATATATTTTAACTAAAGTGCGATAGACTTTTTTGTTATGTATCTCTTTTTACGTAAAATAACACTGAACACAGTAACTGCAGTATGTAGATCAGTACTTTGTTAATCAAAAGCAGCTATTTGTAAAGAAAGATCCAATGAATTTAACTTTTATATAGAGAGTAATTATAACCTTACTCCACTCTATTCCATATTATTTAAAACGTACCAATCGTTTTATTTTATCGCAATTTTGTATAACATTTAACAAATTTTGAAACGCGTTAATCTAACTTTCCACGAAGTTTAACTTCATAACTAATTTAACAAACTCTATTACATTGTACTCTACGCTAGTAGCTTAACTAGAATAGTTAACACGTCGTGAGAAATAGAGAACCATGGTGTGGAACACATTTTCTATTAGTCATGATATGCTAAAAAGGATTTTCATGACTACTCGAACTAATTTAATGCTACATAATAAATAACAAATTGATTCTAGCACTATCTAAATACATATTCCTTTTAATGTAAAGGTTTCAAAATATTTAATGATAATTTAGTAGAACTCAATGTTGATTCCCTAATTATAGGGAATATATGTTATAGTCCAAATTTTTCTCGGACTATGCATTCAATTAACTTTTTAAACATAACTTGAAATTTTTCGTACATATTATATTTCAATAAAATGTACATGAACATTATTTATTGGATTAATGAATGGATGGATGGATGAACATTATTTGGGTTAGTTGTTAGACTGTTAGATTTAACCCGTTTTATATTATGTAACATCTGGATATATCCATATTCTTACTGTGGTTAAAAAGGTACCTACCTATTTTTCTTTATGGTGTTTTCCTAATTGGTCTTATTTTTCATATTTTCGTATAACATTATTTTTCGTAACGGAAAAAATGATTTTACAGTCTCAGCTCCGTGAAGCTCATGATTTTTTCATGCTGTTTCCTCGAGTTTCCGAAGACAGAACTCCTGGATGAGACGTGAAGAGCAGGGTGTTGGGGTGTTGCGTAGATCACAATATGCACTTGAGCCGCCCCCACTATGAATACCTATACAATCCAGGGCAGAACGCGCCTCCGTTTTAATTAATTAATCAAGATATCTCACGTAAGTGAGTAGAATATCTGTTTGAATATTTGTCCTGTTATGAACACTAAATTATAATCACAATATAAATATATGTATTTCAAAAGAATTGACATTGATAATACCTATATGTATTATCCATCGACCAAAGTCTATAAGAATAATACCTACTAACACAAGTTTTCCGTGAGATACAAGTTTTAAAGAGGTTAACAAATCTACTATATTAATATAATTTTGTACAATACACAACATTTATTATTATATCTCATTAAGAATTCGACTTATGCGCAGGAAATTTAAAGTCTGGTTCGATGGAAGGAATCTAGGCCTCAAACCAGTCTTATAGAAATTATGCAACTAATTAATTCATGCCAGTCGATTCTTCTCTTTGTCTTTTAACTCTAACAAGCAAGTAAGTAGTTAAAGTTGGGTAAAGTTCTGCATACTGCTTTCGTCTTTGTTACGACGAAATAGTTTAAAATTTCCACAAAGAATTCAAATTCCTTCACGCCGATTGCTAAGTTCCTTTGCCGGCTACTACATGGAACTTGTGACTTTCTGCATCTCGTAAAGATTTTTTTTTGTACACATTTGTAACACATTTGTAAACATAGTAATAGTTGACATACATTTGTTATATATATATTTCCTCACTTTGTGCTTACTTACGGCTTGTGAACGTAAATATATTAAGAATGCAAAATTCTTATGTTAATGTTGTCTTAATGTGTTAATATAGTATACAAATATTAAATATATTATTAAAAATATTAAGTCTATGTTTATGTTTGTAAAAAGGTTATGAATAAATAGTATTTTAAAGCATTATTTAAAATACTTTTTTCAGGGAACATACTACAAGGTTGAAAATATTAAAATATATGAGCAGAAACTTAAAAAACAATTTTAGGCATTTTTTATGTACGTACGCAAATAATATTTACATAACATAACATATATTTTTTAAGACTTTTTTACAAAGTGATAATATATAATAGTGATTTTAATACTTTCTATATTTTCAACTCCGGGTCTGAAGCACGTGGAGGAGGGTAGCTATTACACCCCGAGAAGCCACCCTCCTTAATTGATTTACAATTGTCGGTTAAATTTGTTTCCCGACCACCCCGTGATCGGGGATCGTAAATGCATAACTTTTGGAGTACGGCAGATGAATAAAAATCGAATCAGTATTGGTGGCGTTACTCAGAAATCGGCACTGATGATATAATTCTAAAATAAAAGACTACTTTTATAAAACATATACGTTTTGATATATAATCTTAAATGAACAACATTTAAATAAAACGTATTAATTTGCCTAAATCGTGCAATTAAACGATTATCAATCACTTTTATTGCACTCCAAACAAAAATTTTAAATACGTATCTAATCTGTACGATTGTATGTGTCAATCAACTTAGGCGAAACGGAATCCTTGTATTGAATAAAACATGTAATATATTACGAAACATAGCAACGTAGCATGCGTCACTTAAATTATTTTTATAGTTATTTACATAAATACTTTTTACAACATCTATTAATACAACTAACATGTACGTATGCAAATTGGGTTTATGGTTAGAGTAATAAAAATAAAAACGAGAGGAATGGAAAAAGAAGTCCATAAATAAATCAGCAATAAGATCTCTTTTTGACACTCACGAAAATAATAGAGTTATGACAAAAATGGCGAAGCGGCCGAGGAAATATAACTTGGGAACCCGAGATGCTTGTTAGCGTCTCCATGCCTTTATTTATGACCAGATTTATTTTATGACCGCCGCTGGATACCGGGGAATCGAATGAAGCTGAAATCTGTCACCAAAACAATATTATTATTCCGTACGATTTTATTGGTGACAGTTTATTATCTGTCAAAAAATAAAAATAAAAAACCGGTAAATATTTATTATTTTCAATTGATTGTAACGATTATTAAGATATATTCGGAGCCATCAAAAACTTAAAATTACTTTTTGAAAATTACTAACTTGTAGTAATTAATGAGTTTATTCAGTCCTATTTATTTTTACGATGAATGAACCAAATGGCTCCGACGTTATTTACCAGATAACATAGTAAATCTTGGAGGCAGAAATTTAATGTCAAATATTTCAATAATATAATAATTCACTTATACTTGTTATATATACCTACACTTCTTCATATAAACAGGTATGAGACGCTCTAGAATCGAAATTTAATTTATTTTAAAACACTCCAACTACCGACTCAAAAAGCAATAAAGTAACTAATATTCAGCGCAAACATTGAACCAAAAATATTCCTGAAATGTGAGTTTATATTTTCCAAAAAAGAATCATAAACAAACCGGACGTGCTTTCCGCGAGAGTTTTCATTTTTTGAATTTATCTTCCTAGCTCAAGTTGGGCAAATATATAAAAATGGAAGGCAAACAATACAGCGTGTCGTATTTGCGATGATATTTGGTTCGTAGATTCTTATTCTCTTTGTCGGGGCCTAATCTTCTGGGAGGCGCGGCGCGCACGTTCGAGACTGCCGCTTATTGTTTCTTGATTTTCCCAGATCAGTTGTAGACAACTATCGTACAAATACTGAAGCGTTGTTCGGCTTTTATTTAGTTTTACAACGAAATAGTCCAGACGTATTAAAGTTTTTGTGTTTTGTTTTCGCCTTACATTTCTACAATTAAGTATTCCAAGAGTAGCAGCATCTCTCAGCGTTTATCATATGCTTGTGTGTACCTATTATCAGTTTAAAGGATTTGTTTTTGGGCGTACTTAAAATAATATTTTAATTTTATTTTCGACGATAGGTAACTTTTATGCTAATGCTAAATAATTTAAATATTTATGCATATGTTAATGTCAGTATCGCGTTTAAGTTTTAAAGAAAATATTAACACTTTTGCTAAAAGCCAAACTCCACCCTCTTAAATTAAGTAATTTGTCAACGTTTAAAAAACGCCCTTTCTTCTGTACTAAGCGTATTTCCAAGCGTTAAATAAATTGAAGTTGAATTCCTGAAGACGGCAAATCCAAACAAATCCTCGTCTAATCCGGGAAAGAGTGTTTCGAATCCAGGTTAGTTGTAAATATCAATTACGCAAACACCCTGGCTTAGCGCCGCTTCGGAACCGAATGAATTGTGTACATTAAGGGTGCGAATTGCTACAACCCATTTTAACTGATATTTCGTACTTACTGAAAGTGTTTTTCCTATCTACATTTTAACGTTTTTAACTGATCACCTATATTATACACCGTATAGAATATATGTTTTTATTACTAAAAAAGTTTTTTTGTAATATAAACCCATTATAACTTATTATATTAATATGTTGAAATTGGCAGCGCGTATATTTCGAGCGGGGAGGTTGAAATACAGCTTTGCTACCTTCACAATCCATTGTGAAGCAATTTTTTTATTTCGGTATTGGAGAGTCGTGATTTCCGGCTATACTTTCACTACTGCTACTGAGGCGGGCATCTTAGTCATCGGTGCAACGCATATCTAGTTATTGTACATATGAATCCTCATTCGTACTTAGGGCTGATTATAGATGTCGATGCAGTGTCCACTTTATGGGGTGGAACGCATGCTCATTTGTTACCTATACTAATATATAAAAATGAATGTTTATACATATAAACATTCATTTTTATGCATAAAAATGCAAAGTTTACGATTCTATAAAGGACATACATATGTCCTTTATAGAATCGTAAACTGCATTTGATCATGCGATGATCTTTAGCAAAGTTGTTGTGCATGAGCCCACGAAGGTTTCTGAGTTGGTACGATGAATTTTCGACAGCTTATTTTAGTTTTTGGCATAGCAACGCGCGCAGGATACAGCTAGTATACAAAAAAAATATCTTAAAATTACATGCTAACAAAGAAGATTTGTATTTACCTCAATGGGTCTAAAATGGAAACGATGATTGGAAACAGTGACGTAATGAACAAAATGTACAATGAGCAGCCAATTGGATAACAGTCCCGAGGGCTTTCAACAAAATGTAGGCGAAGAAGGCCGCTCGAACATTTTAATATTCGGGCCGAACCCCGAGAGTTTCATATCGACCTCTTATCAATCTTCCTGATTTGGAGACGTTGTTCGTATCAAAATTACTATTTAAGTACCTAACGAGAAATATCTTCTACTAGGAATCATATAAAATCAAATAAAGCTTAGTTAATTTAAATAGCAGAGATATTTAAATTTTAACAATAGAATTTTAGAATTCTATTATTTGCCTGTTAATATTATTGCTGTTGTGCTGCTGTTGTTGTTGACAGCAAGAAAATAATAAGATATGTTAAACTAGTTTCTGTTTGCACGTTGTACACAATTTAATGTAATATGGTTTATTTATTCTACATTATAGTGTTAGTATTTTTCTCTGGATAAAAGGTACCCTGTATCCTTTGACAATCTCTGAATGTGTAAGTGTAAAAGTCGTGAAGATCGTCAGTGTACTTAAACTTAACTTAACTTGCAGAGTTAAAAAAAGTGGAGGCTGAAACTTATGGGCGAAAAAAAGAAAAATTGTAAGCATGCATGCACATTACTTATAAAAAAACTGTGTAGCTATATAACTTGATCTAACTTGATTGATCGAACTCAGTACTTTTATTAAGTCGAGTATTTAAGATATGGACTCTAGATACCTTACTGTACATAAATGTTTTTGATTTCAGTTTTTTCACCTCTTAAATAAAACCTATATAGAGTATAGGTCCTATCACCTAGCAATATAGGTACAGTTACTACATGTCACATTTTCAAATAACATACTGACACTTTAATTATTATATTGAACATTAAGATAATATTTGCTTTGATAATAATGTCCACCCAATAAAAAACGTACCTAAAAATCAAACAGCATTAAACTATATTTCCCTCCCCTGCGGCGAGTCCAATCATAAAAAGAAATTGGCATACCTGTGACATCGTAATACAGTCCCCCGAGAGAGGCGTACGACATGTGAAGACATAAAACTTACCGAGGACTTCCCATAACTGACTGGGGACATGCAATTATTTCACGGGAAATACAGTTCGTCTCGAGGGGCAATTATGAGTGACCCTGGTTGGGGTGTGTCGAAAAGAGTAATTATGTGTGAATTTAGCTTTCTTATTTATTAAACATATATATTAAAGTAATTGTAGGAACTAAACAACCCGACTACAACTGACAGATTCATACACACACACACATACATTTTAAGAATATTAAATTCAAAAATATTAATAATGCATTATCGGCACTAACCGAATGAAAAATGTATGAAGGAAGCGCTTCAACCCCAAACCCACACTGAATTTTTATACCACAAGCAATATAAAAACCATAGTTTTTTCATCAAGCTTACAGGTTTAATCACATACGAAAAAATAGACAATAGTTTAATTATTACGTCGCAGTATGATGTCATGCCACGTGCTGACACACATTCCGACCTGATTTAAATAATATATATAACTTGGTAACATAAAATATTTGATCCCGAAGTTCGAACGCATACAACTCTTAGGTATGAGGGAGGTACCACCACCACCCTCATAAGCCTCTGTGAAGCAATTTGTTGTGTTTCGGTTTGGAGAGGCGTGGTTGCCGGCTATACTTATGCACGAGGCGAACATCAGGGGTAGCAACGTATCTATGATCAAACGTAGGTATGATTTAATTGTGCTTGAGATGATTACTGATGTCCATGGGTGGCAGTGACCACTTACCATCAAGTGGACTGCATGCTCATTTGCTACCTTTGTACGATAAAAAAAAAAAACGAGAGAATACTACCTATCTTCTAATATTCCGTAAAGTAATTCTTGTGTTTAAATGGGAAAGATGTGGTATATTATTTTAAAACTAGGCAAATCTGGCTTTGCTCACAGTTTGTTTGATAGAATTAGTTTTACTGGTGAAGCAAATGATAATTAAATTATAACCGTCATATCTCGAGAGTCACTGATAGAAAAGTTTTATATATTTATTTCGTTTGATAATACTATCATTGTACAATAATAATGTAAAATCATTAAACATATATATTTTTTTCTTTAATACGGTATACGCTTCATTGGCATTAGTATATTTTCAAAGAACCATTTCTAAATACGTGACTCATTATGTATGACATACTTTGTATTTGCCCTTACATTAAAAAAAAATCACAATTTTCTAGGCAACAAAATATAAAAAAGTTTGCAGAACTTATAAACTCTTACCAAATATAACGTCATCACTAAAAATATAGAGATTCAAGAAACAAATACTCCAGAAAATACTACAACCGAAATAAAACAGCTTTTATTACAGATTTTTTAATTTGCTAAAAGCTCGAAAAGCTTTTATTAACTCGACGAACGATATACTTACAGTAACCATCGCCAAAACATGTTCCCTGAGGATTTCTTCACGCCGAATCAACAGGTTATAAACGAATTCACACCCCGCGACCTCCTAAACAATTTTCCACCTTATCCCCAACACTCAGAATCCAAATTTCAATTACTACTCCCCCGAGAGTTACACCCTCTATAAAACAACCTGTGGATTTCTTACACGATGTCAGAAAACCTATCATGAACTTTCTAAAGCCAGAGGATCACCGTTTAGTGTTATTGTCGTCAATATTAATTTAAATTCTGACCTACTTTCAGAGCATCACTGCGATAGATCAATAATTTATACACTGGATACAGAAGTCAGTTTACTAGAAACGCTACCAATTTACTGAGTATCTCGCTTTTCGTATTTTCTTATGAGCGAAGAAACGGTGGTGACGTCACGGGAGCTGATATCAAACTAGCCAGAAATGCGTGCTACGCTCCCTCTGTCCTTACTCGGAGTGATATTCCGCAATATTAAGCTTTCGCTGATAAATTTTCATTAAATTGAGTTGTTTTGCAATTATAAAATCTTTAATTGGTAGTGAAGATTGTGTCTCATTGTGTTATGATTGTTATGTTAAGATACAAAAATATTATAGGGATTATGATTTAGTGTTTTAGTTTAAAAATAAACTTTCAAAATAATTTGGTATGGAGAAGGTATGTCACAGCGTTGGTTTCTGATATACTTCTAAAGGTACTTTGTATCTTTGCACATTCATTAATTGTAAATTTTAAGTAGATCACATCATATTTTATTTTATCATATTACATTGTAGGTAACATGATGATATTGATAATGATGATCCACGCAGTATCCGTTAATGGTGACTCATGAATGTTTAAACCAGGTACAGGTTACAAATTGTAGTGATGGGCAAGAGCCCATCACCACAATCCACTTAAGAAAGTGGCTACGAAACAATAATAGGTGATATGTATAGATCAAAAAAGACTTTTTAGTTCCATAGTCATTTTGCAAAAAGATACTAAAGTATGCATTCTGTTATACCATATAGATCCATAGAAAATGATAATTCATATACAGAACTATAACATAATCATTTCAACTTCAAATATAAATCATAAGATCCCTTATCAGTATTTCGCAAAAAAAGCCAGAATCGCGCTGCCCGATTGATCCCGTATTCCGGTGACAAGAGCGTATCGTGAAAGTACTGTACGAGAGAGAGAAACGACAACAGTCACAGAGAGAGAAAACAAAAGGAAAATTCATTCAAGATCAGCAATCTTGTTCTTAAAGTAAGTAAGTCTGTAACGGTATAATAATCAATCTCTCGATTTTTATCGCTCCCCTTTTACGTAAATAAATCCAATTCGTGGAAAAAGGAGTATCTAGTATTTTATAGTAAATTTCCTTTTTGCTTGATTTTGCAGAATGACGTTGAAAGTCTCGCGAACGCTCCAGTTTCGCAGACAATGCCCCAATTTATATCCAACTCACTTACTGAACTCTGTAGAGACGGGCGAGTGAGTGAGGAGAATAAAGTACCTATATCTATCTATATCTACGACTCCACATCACTATTCGTTAATCTTTTAGAAAGAGCATATGATAACAATTTTGTTTTATGTTATTTTTTGAACAAGTACGGTTGTATTGTCGAGGTGAAATTGTTAAGCTGAGTTTTGCTGAGTTATATATATTACCACTAACGCATCTTGCACACGTTGTCCTATCAGTAACTTTTAATAACTTTAACATCTAAAGTTGGCCAAATAAGTAGTATTTGAAAAACAATTATAATTGGTTAAGTATTTACAGATAATAACGTGGAAGAACAATATCTGTCTATCTATCCATGAGCTTTTTGACCAGCTGCTAGATATTGATCATCCCTAATTAGTGCCATTTAAAGCCACCCCAGTATTCGGTCCTCTTCTACGTGGTTTACTGTACGTATTGTTAATATTATTTATTTCAGCATTCATACTTTGCCGTTTTACGATATACTTCGTTTTCAATAGATAACTAGAAGACAAGTTTATAGACCAAGAATGAAGGAAGGACAAGGGAAACTATTACTATTACCTTTATAAAAAATCTAGTACAAATTACAGCTAATAAAAAATCCAACCAAATTGAATTGATGGCAGTTAATACCAAAATATTTGTAGCTATTTCAGGCAGTATTACACAAATCAACGAAATTGTAACAACAATAGTGTAGTGGAATCAATATCCTGTTATTATGTTCACAACATTCGTATCGGCAGGCAAGTTAAAAAGCGTCCATAAAGCCAATTACATTAAAACATTCGGTCGGGACAAAGGGCGAGAGAACAATGACTGCGAAGGAACCCGCGATATGTCTTTCAATGCTTTTAACTTTCCACTGATGGCTCGGAGGGAAAATGGTGGCGTCGCGCGACAAATGCGCGTGCTAGTGATGTGACTTTCGTGTATTTTCACAATCATTTTATTATATTGTTATTACTTATATTATTTTATTGTTATTATAGTATTACTGAAATGTATCAAGATCATTGACATTGATATTTTTTCGTCAACATCTCAAAAAACATGTTTTTACTTGATGTCCTAAATAACTTGTCCACATATGTACAATTATGGTGCTACACATCTACGTTATTGGACTAGCTACAATTTGTTGTTCTCTCGTAGATCAGTTCGTCGTCATAAACATTTTTAAATAACGCTAGTATAGCTCCGTATCGATCCGACGTATCCGTAACCGACGTACAACTGATTCAAGATTTTCGTAGTAGTTAGTGTGCCACATCTGGGAGTAGAATATACAAAAGATGCACCTACTACATCTTCGTCTCCAAAAACGATTTTTATTTCACTGGCACAGGTGAGTACATTCAACATTGAACCCTTAGCAATACACAGAACCTTGTAAATATAAAAGTATATATTATAAAATAATAGTAGGTACTAACCCCTAAAGGAGGTATCTGTCAAGTATCGATATCGACATAATCGTTGACCTAGACGTCCCTAATAAAGAAGTGAGACGTAACCAATGGGGTATCACGGCTTGGTTGCACCGCAAACTCATTTTATAAATCGCCCGTCCGCTCGCCCGGAACCACGCGTTAGCTCACCCTCTGGAATACCCCCTTTCACCACGCCATAAAGCCAAACGTCACTATGCGTAGTCAGCGAACTATTAGAAAAAATCTAATCGCAAAACATACAATATACAAATTATGTCGTGAATAGCACCTTACTCTTCCTTTCTAACTAATAGAATGCATCTAAAGTTTTATATTCATCGAGATAGCTATAGCCAGAGAGAGAGAGAAATTTATCTACCATGTATAATCACCAACTTTGCACTAGTAATACTGATAAGTGGATTATTAAAGACATAATATTTACATACGTATAGCTACCTAATATTTTAACGCGATATCGACTCGTTAACAAAAAAACACCAAGTTAATTTTGTGATTCTTTCTTGTTACTTATCCGGTATCTTATTTAACAGACACCCCGTAAAGCTGAGCAAAGCATCGTATTATTCCTTTATATAAACGAGCGTCCTCTCCGTAGACCACTCGCTTAATAGACAGTATCAGGCCGAAGATCTTAAGTAAATCAAATCGCCCCATGAATGGCGAATGAACCCGGGGCTTTTCACGGACTTTTCCGCTGATGGCTATCACAATAGTCGGGATCAAGGAAACTTATCTCGGAGGAGGTCGCAAAAATGTTTCTTAATGCGTATTTAATGCCCATTTGATGTTATCGACTTGAGAAGACTGGGGACTGATTGTATCTGCGTAAAGTGTCGTCTAGACTGTCATAATCCACTTCGTTAGGCTTCGTCGTACTTAATAAAACTTTGCGCAATATTTCTCGCTCGTACGCCCGCGCCCGTCTTGCAGACTACATTTTTACTATGAGGAATAAAAGTAATTTATGGGACATAAATTTAAAGAACTGATACCGTTACAGTTTTAATGAATTCCTCATCACAATAAAGCGCAACGTTTTTACAAGGCTTCCTATTTACGTTTTTATGGTTCCTTAGCACTCAATAAACCGACCGCAGATATAAAGCCACGGTGAGGGTTGTACGCGCAATCTGTGAAAGCGAAGTGAAACCGCATCGAAACCCCTTTCAGTTAGGCGAAACGCCTTTGCTATGGGCTTTGAAAAACAACAATAACCCTCTCCATACGTATATATGAGGATACGTAATATACTTTAAAAGTACTGAAGATATAGAGCTGCGAATCTTGGAGAATTGCGTCATATTATTTAACATTAAAAATATAAAATAAGAAGATATCTATAATCTTTTTAACAGGCTTATATTAAATTCACTTGTATGTATGTTTGTAAGTATGTTTGTTTGTTTGTTTGTTTGTTTGTAACTGACTCCTTTGGACTCGATTTTGACCAACTTTTAACCGACAGAT